>JALPQI010006846.1:0-49651 GCA_025490895.1 Thaumatotibia leucotreta
AATAGTGATTGTTTCGAAGCGTTTTTTATGAGGTAGGTATTACAAGAATTATCTGGATTTAAAAAGTAACCAATGAATAAGTAGTATAAGTGTATTGCGAACTATCAAATTGATATGGAAGGACACCTAATACAATACGACTAATACAAAAACATCATCATAAAAGGGAATGTCAATGGGAAAAGGAAGCTTACGAAGGCCAAGAAGGTCATACACGGATCGAGTGAAAGAAAAAGTAGATGTCGTGTCGTATCAAGAAATTAATGAAAGGTTCTAGAAATTTTACAGCTCCACCGACAAGAGCCCTACTCTTAGGTTAAAGAAGAAGATCACTGTAATGAGACGTTTTTAAATAATTTACATAAAAAAAAATGTATTAAGTTTACTTTGAAACTAATAATTACAAGATGATTTTTACAGCTCACTTCATTATTGAGCAAACGAAAGAACAATTACTTATCAAAAGAATTTTAGTAACGTTTAAAAGTTTCCAAACATTTTTCATTTGTTAAGCACCAAAGAAGAACAAACGGAGTGGAAATTAAAGAATAATAAAATGCTTTTGAAAGTTTGTGTGGCGTGAATAATAAATTATTAATCGAGGTGTCTCGTGGTAAATCCTTGAAAAGGGCTTTATTATTTTTAACGTAGGTTTGTTGTGGCGGAAATATTTTTTGCAACACATACGAGTACACTGTCTTATCGAGTTACAAGAATGAAATACTTACGTTCATAAGTATTTACATAGTAACCTTACTAATACCTACTTTCCTATAATATTTCAATTTCCTTTAAAATAATATGTTATGTTGACATTTTTTTTATTTCAGAAGTCCGTACAGCCTACATATAATTAGGGCTAGGGTTTTCTTAGCAATGAACGCATGTTTCGTTTCTTAGTTTAGTTGTTTTAATTATTAGGTAGTTTTTGATGTTTATTTTTCTGAAAATAAAAATATAATATACAGTCGTACCTACATTGTATTGCACTGCATGTAAACTCGCAAAAAATGTACTGACGCCATCGGATATATCGGAGTGTTCAAAAATATCTAAACCTGAACTATAACTATATTCCCGAGATCATATAACCCGTCAACGTTCAAGTCAAGGGTGAATAGGCACCTTCTGGGCAAACTCACTCCATCGTAGGCCGCGTCTCTGCCCTTGGCTAGTCTCTGGCCATGACTAAGCCCATTTCAAATAAAAAAAAAATAACACCAGAGTACAGAGGTACTCAGATTTTTCTGATTATCCATTCCGAAATATCTGATGCCGAATGTATATGTAGATACATGACTCTACATAAATCTACTGTAATATATTATGACGTCGGTTAAGACGCAATTTACCGTAAACGTCTCAGAAGCGAGTGAGTTATGACAAGTCACTGAAGGTGAATTATATATCCAAGTAAGCAAAACCTTGGGTATTTTGCTTCATATAAAATACCATTGCGAATGCCTATTCTACGACCCGCAACGACGAGTTCGCCTTGGCTCTAACATCTAATGTTAAAAAATATATATTTGAAGACGACATCAAAGATATCATTGCCAGATGCCAAAAATATATTTACACGACTTTAATATAAAGGAGAAAACAAAGTCGTGTAAATGTAATTTTGCCACATGAGCCGTAATGATACGAGTATCTTTGACGTAGACTGTGTACTCATAGAAGTATTACTACTTCTAAAATAAAACACGAAAAATAGTTAATATAAACAATTCCCTCTGAGTTTCTTACTAGTGGTGTAGGGTTAGAGCCGGTAAGGGATTTTTTTCTTAATATTGTGTCAGATGATTTGGAAATGCTTATTAATAAGCTTACTTGAATAAATAATAGTTTGACTTTGATTTTGAATTTGAGTTGTTCCACAAAAAATAGATTTAACCTTTTAACCGCCATGAAATTTTCATCGTGCGTGCCCGTTGCCTGTGTCGCCATTAAAACAAAATTACCAATATACCAAGCATTAAAAACGCATGAATGGAACTAATTTTTACATCATAAAAACCAAATCAGACCTTTGTCTTATTTTATCAGACTCCATCGAAGTGTACTGGATACTGATTGCGTGATTATATCAGACAACGGCGGTTAAAAGGTTAAAAATAACTTACGTGATACAAATACAGGCTGATTACTGGGTTGTGATTCCAACTTTAAAAAATGTGTTAATATGGTCTTTCTGAACAAGATTTCCCATGGGACCAATATGAACAAACGTACTTTTATACGACTAGTAAAAGTCGATTTAATTAATGTATACATTTCTCAATACTAATCCTTTCCAAATGTGTTTACATAACTATGAAACGAGACTTGAAGTTATGAATCCGCACCGGTCGGTATGAAATCAATGTTTTTTTCGCGATATTCACATTTGTTCCATGGGAAAACCTTGTTAGGAAAGACCAACTTAACAGTTGGGATCACGACCCCAGCCCCGTAATCATCCTGTATACATTTTGCACACAATACGGGAGTCACTAGAAAGCCAAGGTTAAATGAGGGCAACATCGTAGACGTTTGATGTTGATTAGTTGGCAAGTGTTTGATCTTTACTCTTGAGGTTTCCCACATTTCACGTTTCACTTGCTTTGGTTTTAGTACACGTATATTGTTGTATGTTGCCAAGGGCTTATTCTTCGGACGATACTAGATCAAATTATTGTGTGGAAATTTTTTAGCTGGCGGTAGGACCTCGTGCAGGATCTACCGCCCGCCCGGATATCTACCGCCGTCTTACCTGTTAATCTGCCGCTAAATAGTTAATACCGGGTTTCGGTTTGGGGGTAAGATAGCTGGTGTAATTACTGGTATAGAGGCAATCCATCTAAGTCCTCAGGGTAGGCAGCGCAGCCAGCGCATAGGCGATTTTTTGGTCACTATGTCTATGGGCCTCAGTTCCCGCTTTCCATCAGGTGGACTGAGAGCTCTGTTGTCTACCTTCGTCACATAAAAAAAAATAATCTAAAAATGATCGTTGGCGTATGTGAGACGGAACCTTACAAATTGGCACGCTTCCCTCCATAAATATGTTGACACATATTGGATTTGAAGCCGTCTTCCCCTAGTAATAAGTTTCAAAATGTACGCATATTTATAGACGAGACAGTACCTACCGTTTGAAAAATGGACCCCTGAATAAATAATAAAGGTAAAAGAGGTAGGCACGCACAAAGTACAAAACATATTAAACATATTGTATAAGGTGTTTTCAAATTAGTTACCGATACCTTAGGGTATGCTGTGTTCATGATAACGAACAATATTCCTTATCGGACTGATATCGAAATATTGAAAAAAAAATAGCCGTTCCCTACAAAGCAGTCTTTCGAGCTGATCAACATTTCATAGGAATTGTTTTTTTTCCAAATATTGATACGAGGATTTGAGCCTGCCGAATCTGATATAATATATGTCAGAGCCTTTATAATTTTGAAATTAAGTGCCTTTGTTGAACACTAGTGCAATGACACCTTTATCTTATCAACTTAAATTATGAGTATGTGATGATGTATGAGTATATGTTTCATCTATGTATGTTATTGTAATGTAACTAACCATTCTAAATAATCTTCGAAATACAATTGGCAGTAATGAAGCCCGCCTTCATTACTGAAAACGGACCGCCATATTTTAAATAAACACTGTATAAACTAAAGTTAAAATAAAAGTTATAATCTTAATTACATGTAAAGATAATTAAGATAAAACGGGCACATACAACACAACCAAAACCAACCTTATAAACCCTCCCACACACGAGTTTAATTACAAAACTTATGTCATCTGGCGCGTCAAACTTTTACTCTAACATAATCATAATAACACAATTACACAACCTACGTATAATCCACATTTTGTGTAAGTTTGTAACCTTAATTTACTCAGCGCAGCATTGTTAATGAATCTCTCTGAAGTCCTAGTCTTCGTTGAGGTTACATAAAGGAGACAAGTTCAAAGTCCTCTGAAAACATTAGGCATTGCCCTTTCGTTTATTCGTTCAAGGATTAGGCCAGTCGCACATGAGACACAATAACAGGTTTATCGCAAGGCTTGGAATCGTTGAAATAGCGGTAAATAGCAGCTTATTACTTATTTCGATTTTAATACTAACTATACCTAAAAATAATCCGAACGTTAAAATATTCAGAACATGTAAAAGATGTATTTAAATTCCTCACACTAAGCCATTTCATTTATCACATGATATAGTTTGCAAAGCTGTTTCTTTCAGTTTTCTAATTTACCCCCCAAAAGTAGCCCTAATTTTTAAAATTAATTTACTCGTAATTACGCACCACATCCATCGTTGGTTGGTCCATCTTACATGTGTGACTTACAATGATTTATATAGAATTTTCTTATAAACCTGATTTATTTTAATTCTTCTTTTCTTAAAAAATATACTGGTATAGTAATTGCATTTATAAGAAACCCAAAACGTCGAGATAAAAAAAAATGTCATTTATAATTTTAGATGTTTATCAATAAAATATTTTTCTTTTTATTAGGTAAATAGTTTTGTAGCCTGCCTAAAACGGAGTCTGGGGCACGTATCGAAACTGTGCGACCTTTACAAGTCGATAAACTAGAGGAGCTTTAAGGTTGAACGTTTACCACGTTTTGTTAATGATCTAAAATATAGCGTAGGTGACTTTCGCATTAGGCTGCGTTTCCACCAGAGATGTGCGAGGATGTGTTTCCGTCAGCGTTGAAAATTTCCGGATTAAATCCCGTTTCTTTCCAAATCAAATGATTTATTAACCAAATATTCTGATTTGTGCTTTTTTTTAGCCTTGTATGGGATTGCGGGGATTGCGGGATGAGGAGAAAATTGACTGATGGTTGCTAAGACCAAATGGCCGAGCGGTGCAGGCATCAGCCGCGAAAGCAGCTGAGCACGAGGGTTCGATTCCCACCTCGGACGTTTTCGTTTTTTCTTTGGTAACTATATGAATATTTATAATTGAAATAGTGCATTAGGTTCGACACAAGTGCGAAAAACAGGAAATCTGAAACAAGTGGCGATGTTTTAAAACACGACCGAAGGGAGGCACCATTTGTTAGGCAGAATTAAATATTTAGTACAGATGGTGCCTTTTTTAGGCTCTAGTGCGAGAAGTGGCTCATTTACGTCAGGTCCAAAACTTCGGAGGGCCATCTGTACTAAAAAACGTCGTACGAGACACGTGCTAAAAGGAAATTCGTAACTCGTGTCGATTTAAAACACGATCGAAGGGAGTGTGAATTTCCTCCACTCGGAATCACTCCCTTCGATTGTGTTTTAAAACATCGCCACTCGTTTCGAATTTCATGTTTTTCGCACTTGTGTCGTAATGTACTATTAGGTAGATAATGTTAACTTTCAGTTTATGGTTGTGACAACTCATAAATCTAAATGAGAAATATCTTAACGGTATATTATGTTTATGTTTATACTTTATCAAATTTACAGCTTCAGGCAATCTAATGAATCCATCTCAAATCTCCGTTTGCAACCCCTAATTTAATCGTGGCAGCTTAGCAATCACAACTATCAAGTCCAGCGGGTTTACATGACGTACCCAAGCAATTATAAAGGGGAAATAGAGATATCGCTGAGAGCTAGTTAAAAGTTACTACGCACTAAGTTCTGTGTGTATAGTCGCCATCAGATATATAGTAGCGTCCGGAGCACTCAAAAATATCTAAACACGCCTCTATCGTTATGGAAATAAAAGCGTGTTCAGATATTTTTGAATGCTCCAATACGCTACGACATAATATATCTGATGACGACTGTACAGTCAACAAAATATCTGGCTTATACTTCACTTTTGGAACTTTATACTTCACTTTTCGACTTCACTGCCACACTATTCAGTGGTAGTGAAGTCGAAAAGTGGTAGACCACATTTTTTGGTCGACTGTACAGTCGATGTCAAAGATAATATAATTACGATGAAAACGCCTAAAATATACAAAATATAGTTACACGACTTTATTTCCTTTACATTAGGGTTGTGTAAATATATTTTTGGCACCTAAGCTGTAATTATATGTTTGACGCCAAGTCTACAAGTTATTTACTACAAAAAATTGAGGGTCAATTGCAAACAAATTACATAACAAAGGCCTTAAAATCACGATCGCGTCAATTGTGTTACGAAAGTTATTCATACTAATATGTAAGTACTGTTCAAAATCCTTTGGGAGTAGAAAAAGGCCACCAATTTAAATAATGTACACGAGTACTGTTGATCGCTCATAGAAAATTTTACTTTGTCGCCTTTTTCACTGCCAAAAGTTGTTACACAAAAACTTCGTAACACAAAAATTATAACGTTAAGTTTTCATTAAGTGCATGTATGTACAATCGACTCTTGAAAGTATCTGAAGCTCGGGAGGCTCATAAAAATTAGATATTTAAGGTCTAAAATCTGAGTTTGAAATGCTTGTATCTTTACCAACGGTGTTTAGTACGGTTTAATACGAGAGGGGCTGTCAGCTTGACAGTAGTCGTCCCCATTGCGAAGCCTTGCGAATTGCGGAATCGCCTCAGCTGTTGAGCGCATGAAATGCCTTTTATTTTTATCTTTCTCTCGGCGCACTAAGTTTGAATTGCTTCTTGCGAAAGCTTTTAAAGGATTCTTCTTTTTACCCGTAAATTTTGCCGTTGGTGGCTGGGAAGTGTCAACCTAAATACGGTTATTGAGCATCTATATCATAATACTGAATTCGGTTTGTTTCAGTAGGTGTCTAATACCTATAAAATCACATCACCTCAGTCCACTGCTGGACGTAGGCCTGTCCTATTAATGCATTCAGACGCATTAGGAGGTAAATGTCCATAATCGCCACGCTGGATTGGCGATCGCAATGTGTACACTATGATGAAACTGCTGCCCATCATCAATCTTATACAAAGAATAATCATTGACACTTCAATCCCTTAGACAATTCTTACGACACCCGCGGGAAGAGTTGGGATGGTGACAAGTGTATTTTTTCTGCCGTCATCACATGGCCACCTACCTGCGTGTAAATCAAAAAATGAAATTCATTGTATGCTTTTGGTTTAAAATTACGCTCTTATTCATTATGTTTAAATATTTTATGTTAGTTAACATGTATTTTAGCCGTATTTGTCACTTAGGTCCAGTACCTTAGAAACAGACAAAACTCATTTTAACCATAATGGAGATTTTATAAAGTATTTACAATAACATGATACTCAATGAAGACTGAAAAATATGTGACAGGACATTATCCAACGTGGCATAAGAGCGTGTCATATATTCTTGCAGCTTTCGTTATGTGAGATAATATTCCCGGTGACAGTATCTGCAGAAAAGAAGAGCATAGATTTACCTACGCTTAGTTGAGCTACCGTTTATTTTATGCTGGGATGAATTTTATCATAATATTCTATTCCGTTCATCCCTTAGTAAGGTGTATAACGGCATGTATCGTATGATAAATTCTTATTTTGAAATTCAAAAAGTAGGTGAGGATATTCTTTGAGTAACAAAAAATATTGTTAGTAAGATAAGTAAAATGATCGAATCTTGGTAAGTATTGTATGTGTACCTAGAGGTGAATACAGGCTATCCCAAACTACTACATAAGTAATAATGAAAATGCATTCCTTTGAAAATCAATCTTTACATACAAAAACCCTTGCTTTAGTATCACTTACTTGGTCCATTTCTAATTAGTAACAATTAGTCTTTCACTACAGAGATGCTTTAGAGTAAAAATAATCGCGACCTTAGGAACATCTACATAAAGTTGAGAATAAATACGCAACGTCTGTGAGGTCCGAATCTCGTCAGTTAAAACGGTAAGTGGAATAAAATGTATCACATCATCAGCCTGTGATAGTCCACTGGTGGACGTAGGCCTCTCCTATTAACTATGCGTACCTATAGACGCATTAGGAGGTAAATGCCCATAATCGCCACGCTGGGCAAGCGGATTGGCGATCGCAGTAATGTGTCCACTAACTATGATGACGCTACTGCCCGTCAGCTATATTTTATCAAATAACGGTCAGTAGCACTTCAATCGACACCCGCAGGAGGAGTTGGGGTGGTGACAAATATATTCTTACTGCCGTCACCACACGGCAACATAAAATGTATGTCAAAGCATAATAAATCAGTAGAATAGTATACTGTCTATTACTTAACTTACCTAAACCCCACCGTACTCCCTGTGTAGCAAATAAATGAATGTCTAGGCTACATACATGCTACAGTGTCTTCTCATGCTTGGGTATGAATGATATTGGTATCCCCGAATAAAATATTGTTCCATATCCTTGACAGTGACATAAAAAGATCTTAGTCAAATACATATTTAATAAGTATGAATATTTACGTCGTTAGTGTAAGTACTACACTGTTTTTTGTTTATTTCGGAAATGGAATTATATTCCCTACGGAATATTTGTAGAAATATACTGTTACATTTTGAATGTTAGGGGTGAATAAGCTAGCAATGCGACCTGACCAAGTGACCAGTCTTGCAATAATTGTAAATGGGACAATTTATGGTGATCAAATGCCCTCCCCACGATGGAAAACGGGGGCTAGAAGGATTGTGGCATATATCCCATGAACTCGTGACCTAATGTTTAGTCCTATTATTTAGAAGGTCACCAATTCACACTAGTAACTAGACACTTGGCCTAGTAAATATCTTACAGAGTTCATGCTTTCGTTTTTTGTGGTCAATTGTTATTTGATGCTATCCATTTAAATATAATTTGATACATTACAAAGGTGTAAAAAAAGAATGTAATAAAACATTACAGATCAAGTGTTTCTTACCTTTAGAAATTTTCATTTTGACAGCGCTGCACCGCACTCTTCTTGGAATAGGTCACAAAAGTGTCATTTTTCCATACATATTTGCAACATTTTACCGTAACTACATTCAAATTACATATTACTTAAAAATAAGTCACTCATAACTGCTAAGCTATTATTTACGGGCTAAAATAGAGTTTATTAGGAGAAAGTTGGTATTAATTAGAAGGCTCTCGCTTTTGCTCGAGTGCAACTGAAAACAAGAGGCAACTTCGCGCGGGAAACGTGTCAAGGTTATGTTCTGCCACACTGCACTCGTAACTACTAAAGCCTCAAACTATTCAAACTAATCTTTTTAAACACCGAAACTTAACCTAAACACAACACTCAGGTTAACTAAGCCTGGCAAACGTTACGCAGCCACGTCGTTCCATTTTCGAACTATGACATTTTCAAAATTAGTGCCATCCCGTGCAGATGCAGCGTCGCGACGCACCGCCTCTGCCTCAGGGTGGTTATGGACTGAAACTGCCGTCAGAGGCCGCTGACTGCAAAATTGGCGCAATTTCGACGCATGCGCGGTGCATTTGCGAACCGGCGGCGGGAGCTCCGCTGGGGTTGCCAGCTGTACCGTTTTCCCCGGACAACGTTGCAATCACTTCTTGAGCCTATAAACTTATCGTTTCCCCAAGGCTCTGAGGAAACTTGTTAAGTGCATTGACGGAAAGTTTGGGAGGGATACGCTGGGGCACGTATCGCAAAACCTTCATGTTTAGCATCAAATATAGAGAATTGGGAAGCTTGTTTCTATATGTTATCTATTTAATTTTCCTCGCCTGTTATTTATAAAAATATAAAAAAATTATATTTATTAACTTCTAGTATCTACAGCGTACAAAATATATCAGTAATATCAAATAGGTGCCTTAGAATCACAAATTAAGGATAAATAATAGCATTTCGAATCATTTTAGTATTAAAACAAAAGTATCGAAGCTGTATACGTTAAAATAATATAAGATGTGACAATTAGAAAACCAACAATGCCCTAAAATATTTTATTTTTTAATTTGAATCTGACATAATTATGTAAACATAACGTTATTATAAATAATTATATTTATTAGTAATTCTAATAACGGTCATTTTTTAAATGTGATGAGACTATTCCCTTGATTTATTTGATACGTCATTAGTAGCTGTCCCGATTTAACTTAGTAATCATGGTAACCCTCCAACGTCCCTGACTTGATAGGAAAGCCGAGAAACGTGACGTCAAACTCTCGTTCATAAATAAATGTAGGTTAATCGGACCAAAACAATCCGTTACCTTTACTACGTCATAAGGACCCATTATTGACTATGGTATCTAGTAAATTGTTGACTAACTTACTTAGGTATGTAGCAAATAAATAAGTAGGATATTTAGATACGTAAATCCACAGAACTGTTACAATAAAAGTTAAGCATCTGTATTTCGGGCTTATGCCTCTAGGTAGTATGTGGACACTTAAAATGAATTTCCTTAAATATTATAGAACACACAAAATAATTGGTAACATTATATATTTTAGTCTTGTGAATTTGGCCAGATACACAATAACAAACGTGATAATATTTTTATCAACCATGTAATGCTACTTAACCTAGTGCTTACCTGAGTATACCTACTTATTTTGAGCAGTTTTGTCAGGCACGATTAAAAGGGGTTTGGGTAAAGTTGGCGTCGTTTTTAAATTTTGGCGGCCACTCATGAAAGTGGTAAATTTGAAAAGAGCAATTTAAAATAAACTTATTTTATTACGGAGTGCATATAGCCAAATTATATCGGAGCCGAGATATCATACTTTAAAGTTTTATAGTAAAGACTCATATTTATTTTTGATGTGCATCGGAATGAGTTAAAACTATTATTGTGTATGCCACGTAAAACCTAACCTTAACTCATAAGGTAACCTTGGACATAAAGTTCTTTTTCGGTCAATGATTATTTAGAGATAGTATTTTGTTCATGTTGCTGTAGATGGTGGATTACAAGGCCCAGAGGCAATATTAGGACATTATTGTTCATGTGTTGTTGGGAAGAGAACCTTAGGCTGTTGCTCACATGTAATGTCAATTATATGGTTCTTGGGATGGGGTAGGTATCAAGAACATCCCCCCGCGGGGTGCCCACCTGGTCGTGGTGGAGGGGCTCAGTAACCGTGGACTGGTCACCCACGGTGAAGCGAAGAGGCACCCAGGGCCGGCCAGTTTTGGGCCGCCGGCTGGCCCGAGGAGGACGCTCCAAGCGGGCTTGTGAGCCCGCTTAGGACGCGTGGAGGTGGACCGCAGAGGAAGAGGAGTGTCGGTGTTGTCGTTGCCGCTCTCCCTATCCTCTGCGGCCGAGGTGGGATCGCAGGGGGAGAGGCGTGATGGTATTACGGAGCGCCACTCTCCCTACCCCCTGCGATCTTGGCGGGGCCGTTCCGCCGCAACGGCGTCGGTGGGGCTGCAGAGGAAGAGGAGTGTCGGTGTTGTCGTTGCCGCTCGCCCTATCCTCTGCAGCCGAAGTGTGGTCGGCGGCATAACCATAGACCTTATATGCCGCCGGGTACCGGGAAATATTCCGGCACCCAAGGTCTCCTTGCGGCGGTCTCGGGAGGGTCCGCCACAAAACATAATGGAGACCGAGGTGGAAGGCGCGCCCAACCATCTGGCGCGTCCAGCGTGGAGGGTCTTCGGACACCCGCGATGGAGCTGCTCGGAAACAGCTGCCGCCGGCGGGGTCGGGAATGTAAGCGAGAGCGTTCTCGTGACCCCGCCAAAAGGCGATGAGGTGGCATGTGGGGGGGTTTTTAGTGGGTATACCGTAGGCCTCATTAGCCAAACGGAAGTCCCACATAACCGTTCGGGTCCCCTCCCGCACCCGGGCGGTATGCGTAAAGCATTTCTCCCCCCCTAAACAAAAAAAAAAAAAAAAAAGGTATCAAGAACATCTTGATCCCCCGGCACAGTTTTTAGAGAGAGTGATTCGCCAAGATAATATTGAGAATGACGTTTACGACGAGCCAGAAAATGTGTAAAAAAGTAATTCAACGTAATACTAAAAATTACAAATGACTTTATCTGGGAAAAGGGACGTTATTGTCATTGGCGCTTACGGCGTTATGAGCCATGTTTGTATACAAATACGACGTCACCGGACGTAAGAGCCATCGACAATAAGGCTCCTTATCCCAAATAATGCCACATATGTTGTGTTGTATACATAAGAAAGCATTAGTAACAATTCCAATCTAAAAACTAATCTAATTAGGTACATTTCCTACTTGGAAATATGTCAAAACATTTTGCATGTGTGCGCATAGGTGTGTGTTTCCTTATGGTGTTGTCAGAGGGTGAACCGTCTATTGAAACCATTTTGCAACATTATGAATGTTCACTAAACAGAGAGCATAGAAATCGCGAAAATACAGTTGCATTTTCATATACCTAAGATCTTCTTTTTTTAAGTCGGTTAAATTAACTACCTATTATACTTTAAGGGCAATATCCTTGTATCTTTGTTAGTAGTATTATCGAGTTAAATAAGCCTGTAGTCATCTAAGCTGTCTCCTAAACCTGTCTTAGTTAGGTATATTCACTGGTCCAATAACATTGTTTGAAGGGCCATATCTTGGCTCCGATATTACTTACGGCAAAACTTATTTTGTAAATAAGCTAGTCTAAGGTAGCACTACAAAATAGAAGTAACATAAATGATGGCCGCTGAAAAAAAAAATGACGCCACTAGTTCATACAAAAATACCCAAACCCCTTTATTTATTGGTATATTAATTGTACTTACTAATTTTATCATGTCATATATGTAAAACTACACTTTATTGTGCTTGAAGTAATTTAATAATTTTGTTTAATTAAAAACAATAAAATCGCTTAAAATAGTATACAGGGTGTTCGTGAGTAATTGCTTTAATTTCAAGGGTAAATTCTTTATATCAAATAAAGTTAATTGTACCAAGAAACTAATATCCTAACTAGAACCGTTTTCAAATTATTCAAAATCTTAATTTTCTCACTTAATTACATTAAACCATTGTAAAGTCTTCTTAATACAACATAACCAAATACTATTTTCTTCTATTTTGTAAGTAAAGAGTTTTCAGTTCTCGTCATGTACTAGTTGTACTACATTCACTTTTAAACAAAGGAGTTCGTTTAAGATTAGTTTTAATTTGACTTGTATATGTCACATCAAATTGTCATTTTATTATTGTTGTTTATTTTCAAAGAAATAATTATTTGTAAAATAATATCTGTGCTTCCATTGATGCCACGTGTAAATTATACGGCCCAAGAAGAGGCCGACATACATTTTATTTACGGTTTGTGTAATGGAAATGCCGCAGAAGCAGCAAGAGTGTACCAAATTCGATATCCCAATCGACGTACACCGCAGCCTTATACTTTTACGAATGTAAGTAATTAGCTGTTTTCGTATGCCTTATTTATACCTAGCTACTTCAAATTTATATCTCTCTTTATACCTAACCCACGTTTATTACTGTCGCAGGTACATAGACGGTTCAGTGAGATAGGTCTACGTTCGACGCCAAGGGAACGTGGCATCGTTTTAGACGTGCAGGACGAAATCGATATAATGAATTTAATCATTGAAGACCCGACATTGTCGACAAGACGAATAGGTCGTATTTTTAACATAGGACACGACAAAGTCTGGCGTTTATGGAAGCGATACGGTCTGCATCCTTACCATTACCGCAAAGTGCAAGGGCTTCTGCCACGGGACAATTTCTCACGAATTGCTTACTGCCAAAGATCAAATGAATTATTAATACAAAACCCACAACTTATCTCTAAAATTCTCTGGATGGACGAGGCTCAATTTACAAGGGCAGGAATAATAAATTCAAAAAATTATCACCATTGGGCTGAGCAAAATCCAAAGATGGCGAGCGAGTCTTCGTTCCAACATGAGTTCTCCGTAAACATGTGGGCAGGAGTATTAAACAATCGCCTCATTGGACCAGTGGAGATTCCAAATCGACTAAATGGTGACAATTACTTCCAAATTGTGTAAATTCTGTAGAAATTTCTACAGAATTTACACAATTTGGAATGGTTTGAAGATGTTTCACTGGAAACACTGCGGACGCATTGGATCCAGCATGACGGAGCACCCGCACATTTCGCTGCTCGTGTTCGGCGGTATTTAAATGAGCACTTTGATGGGCGTTGGATTGGTCGCGGCAGTCCAACTCTTGCGTGGCCCGCCAGGTCTCCCGACCTAACCCCTCTAGACTTTTATGTCTGGGGTACCTTAAAAGAAAAAGTGTACTCAAAACCAGTGGCGACAAGAGAACATTTGTTGCAACGAATTCGGGAAGAAGCTGACGCAATGCGTGCAACTAATGTCAATCTAAACCGCGAAATACGGGCACGATGGAACATATGTTTGGAGAAGGAAGGCGGTCACTTCGAAAATGCCCTGTAGATAATTTTGACTTTTTAAAAATATTTTCTCTCTTTTTTTTATTCCCCACTGCACGACTTCGTGTTCTGCAGAAGTGACCTATATTTCTGGTTAATCTCCATGTTTTTTTTAATATACCCCTGCATTGGGTGCAGTAATACTCTGTGAAAGGAATTATGTCACCTATTATGTGAATTTTTTATGGGTCTTTAATTATGGGTTTAATAAATATTTGTAGTAATGGCTTTCAAGGAGAAGCTATTGAAAAGGCAAAGTGTTTATTATACGAATGGATTGGAGACGAAAATACAAAAATGATATCAAGAAGAAAGGACAAGGAAAAAAAGGACCTGGAGGACATGATTACTCTGCTGCAGAATACCAACTCAGAGAAAATACCTATTTTTGTCGCGAAAGACCTCCACCTATTACCTCCAGTCCATTTTGACCACGTTGACACAACCAGATTGTTAAAGGACTTAGTGGTGATACAGTCAAAAATTCGTGACATAGAAGCGAATTGTGCAACTAAAGTTGAATTGGCTGAACTTAAAACTGAGTTGCAACATCAAAACAAGACAATAAACTCCGCTTCAAGTTTAGCCCCGTTTGCAAATGTCAATAATAAAAGAGGTGCCTATTTATTTGACGGTGGTTGCGATAGCGGGCCGATGGGCCTACCGTTCAATAGCTCGGCGGTGTCAATGACCGAGCGCGAGGTGGCTGACCTTGACGAGGCGCGCGCGCCCGTTCCCACATTGGCGCGACTAGATATAGCTGTCTCTCCGCCTCAAGCGCCTAGCGACTCGCCGGTACAGGTGCACCGGATAGATAACAAACCGGCCGATCTTACTGCATGCGAAACGGCGCAGAACTCGACTGCAATAACCAATGCTAATTACCATCAATACAAGATCAATAGTAATAAACAACCAGGAGGTCGATCATACATATGCTGACGTTTTGCAAAAGTGTACTATTTCAAAGGATAGTAATGAGGATGAGAATAAATGGACTTTGATTGAGAAGAGGAAACGTTATCGGAACCAGTTCATCGGCAACACCGGCAAGGCGGCGACCACAAAAGATGCTAGATTTAAGGCGGCGGAGATCAAAATGCCGCTTTTTATTTCGAATGTACACTCTGACGTGTCCGAGAGTGATATAATAAGCTAATTTGAGAAGACGCATGAAAGGGTTACTTTATCAAAGCTGTCAATGAAACGGGATAAGGGATACAATTCTTATAAAGCTTATGTGAATAAGTCAAAATTGCACGTCTACCTTAATGATAACATGTGGCCAGAGGGGATTACATTTAGAAGATTTGTACACTTACGGAGGCCGGAACGAGTAGAGAACAAATCGAGTGTCGCTTATCCAAATCTAAATCACAAAAGAGAAAATCTATAGTACTATCGATAATGGCCAGCGTATGTAGGCTAATTAGTTACAACTGTAGGTCAGTTAAGAGGTCTATCGACGGTGTGAGAGAACTATGCAAAGGCGCGGAAATCGTAGCTATTCAGGAGACATGGTTAATGAAGTTTGATCTGCCTATTCTAAGTGAAATAAATTAAACTATGCATATTAGAAATCCATTTTATTCTATTGAAAATCTAACTGAATGACATTGACATATATGTGTAGAAAGAAAACGTAAAGTACAAGGAGTCAATATACCACAATCCTCACCACTAAAACTATAATAATAACTCGAAAATAATAAGGACTAAAACACACCCTACTTATAAATGGGGTTTTTATTCCTTGTACTACGAGGCACGGGACGGTTCAATACGGGAGATGCACTTCCAACACTTTCTCCACGACTTGATGGAGAGGCAGACCCATGCGCAGGTAGAATTGGTATCTCAGTCACGCTTTCATGAGGTACAGGACTAATTGGTATCTCATGTGAAAAAGAACTTTCGTGCGAAACTGGTAACCCGGTGTCAACCCCTGGAGGTTCTGACTCTGTCAACGGGCACGATAACAGTTCATGAGGTACAGGACTAATTGGTATCTCATGTGAAAAAGAACTTTCGTGCGAAACTGGTAACCCGGTGTCAACCCCTGGAGGTTCTGACTCTGTCAACGGGCACGATAACAGACCTAACCCTCTCGGTCTACGCTGATCGATATGTCTGTGACCTACCCCGCTCGTATCAGACGCCACAGTATAATCAGCAGCTCCTAAACTTCTCGGTCTAAGCTGATCGATATGCCTGTGAGCTACTCCACCCATATCCGACGTTACCGTATAATCAGTAGTCCCTAATCGGTCTACCACTACCCCAGGTACCCACTTGTTTCCCGTGTTAAATTGCCTAAACCATACTGGCTCACCAACATTAACCGCCCTCTGCGATCCACTCGCTTCTTGTGTCATTCGTCTCTGCGAAACTAAGGCTCTTACCTGCCTGTCCGGCTTCAGAATGTCAAGACCCGTGCGTAATTTACGATTTATAAGACATTGAGCGGGGCTTTCACCTGTAGTGCAATGGGGCGTGTTCCTATAATGCAGCAGAAAGGTCTGTATTGACGTCATAATAGGAAGATTTTGTCTAATAGCTTTCTTTACCACCCTTTTTATGGTCTTGACAGCATTTTCAGCTGCTCCATTCGAAGACGGATGGTACGGAGCTGAAAACATGTGTTGAATGTGGTTTCCCTTAGTAAATTCAGAAAACTCTTTACTAGTAAAGGGCGGACCATTGTCTGAGACAATTTGCCTCGGGAACCCGAAGCGAGAAAACACTTCGGTTAATCTTTCTATGGTACTACTAGCTGAAGTACTGGGTACCTGAAAGACCTCTAACCACTTCGAAGTAGAGTCGACTATAACTAAGTAGGTTTTGCCCTGCATTGGACCCATGAAATCGACATGAATTCGAGTCCACGAACTACCAGGATAGGGCCAAGGACAAGGCACGTGGCCTCTAGGAGCATCCTGTTCCAATGCACAAACTTCACATGCCTTACATTTAGATTCTATATCTTCATCCAAACCAGGCCACCACACATAGCTCCGTGCCATAGACTTTGTTTTAACAATGCCCATATGAGGCTCGTGTAACATTTCTATCACTGCACGCTGGCAAGATTGCGGAACCACCACGCGATGGCCCCACATGACACATCCATATTCAGAATACAGTTCTTGCTTTCTGTTAAAGAAAGGTTGCAAGTTCTTCATATCATTCGACTCTGGCCATCCATCGTTAATATAACCTAAAATCCGCCCTAAAATAGGGTCTTTTGCCGTTTCACGCTTGATGGTGTTACTATCCATTGCTAATGCGTCTTGAACATAGTGTAAATACGTATGCTCCGGAATAGCCTGTTCCGTTCCCGCATCGCTCTCCACAGGTAGCCTCGACAAGCCATCCGCCACATTTGCCTTGGTGTTTATATATTCTATATCGTAAGAAAATGCAGACAATATCAAGGCCCACCTCTGCATACGGCTCGCCGCCATTGCCGGAATACCCGCCCTAGGGCCGAACAGACTCACCAACGGTTTATGGTCCGTCCTTAACGTAAAATGTCGACCATACAAATACTGGTGGAACTTTTTTAAACAGAAAATAATAGCTAAGGCCTCTCTATCTATTTGAGAGTAATTTTTCTCCGCCACGCTAAGTGACCGCGAGGCATAGGCTATGGGGCGCTCGCCCCGCGCGCTGGGCTGAGCTAGTACACCCGCCACGCCGCGCGCGCTTGCGTCACACGTCAATATTAAAGGTTTATCCTGATCATAGTGAGCTAAAACCTTCGATCCAGACAAGCGCCGCTTAATAGTCATAAAAGCCTTCTCACACTCATCCGACCAATTCCAAACGACTCCCTTCTTTAACAATTCGTGCATAGGACTCAAAATGGCACTCATATTCTTAACGAATTTCCCATAAAAGTTGACCATGCCCAAAAAAGATCGTAACTCCGTAATATTTTTGGGAGTAGGCACTTTTAGCATTGCCTCGATTTTGGTCGGATCTGTGGCAATTCCGTCCTTTGACACTATGTAGCCTAAATAATTTACTTGATCCACGAGGAATACACACTTACTTTTTTTTACTTTCAAACCACTTTCATGCAACCTTTTCAACACTGCGTCCAAAGCCCTAAGGTGCTCTTCCTTAGAACAACCTCCAATAATGACATCGTCTTGGAAAATTCCTACCGACGGATGTACTCCCTTTAATAAATTAGTCATAGTTCTTTGAAAAATGCCGGCACTAGAGGCTAAACCAAATACAAGGCGGTTATACCTAAAAAGTCCCCTATGCGTATTGATTACTGTCAAGTCCCTTGAAGCCTCATTAAGAACTAACTGATTATAAGCCTGAGACAAATCGATCTTACTGAAAAATTTTGAACCATTTAAAGTCACAAGCAGATCCTCCACTCTCGGTAACGGGTATCTATCGACCAGCAAGACCGGGTTCAGTGTTATTTTATAGTCCGCACAGAGTCTCAAACCTCCATCAGATTTACTTACAGGTACCAAAGGCGTTGCCCATTCTGAAGTGTCAACCGGCTCTATGATTCCATCGCGCAACATCGCATCCAACTCACTATCCACCCGCCGCAGCAGCGCGTACGGGAGAGGACGTGCGCGGCAGTAAATAGGAACCGCTCCTTCGCGCATGTGCAGTTGTATCTCTCCACCATTGAACCGACCCAAGCCACCGTCAAAAAGTTCCTTATATCTGTCGAGCAAAACATTCACATCATTTGGGATATTATCATTAACAATACTATTAATATTACTAGCACGAGAACAAGTTACAGGTATTTTCAATTCACTCAACCAATGTCTACCCAGCAATGACGTTGTTCCCCTGTTGACGACAAATAACTCTAATTTCTTAGAAATGTTCCCATACTTGACTGTCGGCTTAAAAAATCCAATAGTTTCAATTTTGGTCTCATTATAGCAATTTAGCCTTAGACTACAGGGTTTTAACTGAACGTCAGCAAACATGGCGTTAAAAGTCTCCCTGTTTATGCAAGACACCGCGGAACCAGTGTCCGCTTCCATCTGAACAATCTTATCATTGACAACCAAAGGCAAACTTACCGGTCTATAATTGCTTAGTGATAAATGATTAATACCGTCGTCGTCACTTGAACAATCGGTTTCATCTTCCACCCTATTTATGGATTGCGTCATACTACTCTCGACGCAGTTAACGTTATTTATCTCCCGACGATTATTCGTCAAATTCATCTTGCTAGAGCCGTCACCAGTCAACGGGCACATTCTGCGTAAATGGCCAACGTTCTTGCACTTGCTGCAAGTATGCTTCCGGTATTTGCATCGTATCGCAGTATGGTTATGCCAGCCACATACTGTACATGGTGCGCCGCTGGCCGAATCCACTTGACGTTGAGGTACAGATTTTGCGGTGCTTGCCGAGCACGTTGTATACTGCCGCCCGGAACCGCCATAACGACTGCCTTGTATACTTAACTTATTAACTTCATTTCTGGTACTATCAATTTGCGCCGTATTAATTTCCGTTCGCTCTACTGAAGCTGCATCACGCTCTGCCGACTCTAGCGACTTGGCAATCCTAATCGCAGTTTCATATGTAAGCGTTTCTTCCGCGAACAGCCTCTGACGAATCACATCGCTATTAACGCCACATACAAACTGATCCCTGAGATTATCCTCCAGAGAAGTGCCGAAGTCACAATATTTCGATAGACGCTTGAGTTCCGCAACATAACATGCAACCGTTTCACCAGACATTTGCCGCCGTTGTCTAAACTTGTAACTTTCCGCCACAATTGACGGTTTTGGTTGCAAATGTTGGGATAAAATGATGACCGCACGATCATAGGATAAGTCCTTCGGCAGCGTGGGGCTAGCCAAAGATGTCAATAGCTCATAAACATCTTCACCCATTAGGGAAATATGCGTGGCAAGCTTTTTATCGTTTTTTACACCATTTGCCGTAAAATACATTTCCAATCTTTCCGTATAAGATTTCCAGTTCCCGTCGTTAAGGTTGAACTCTTTTATACTTCCGATGGACATTTTGGCTAATTAATCACTCGTCGCCAATGAAATAAATTAAACTATGCATATTAGAAATCCATTTTATTCTATTGAAAATCTAACTGAATGACATTGACATATATGTGTAGAAAGAAAACGTAAAGTACAAGGAGTCAATATACCACACTAAGCACAATCGATAGTGAGTTTGGCTGGACCGGGAAGTCAGGCATGGATGAATCATCAGGTCTCTTGAAGGGCCGACCGTTTGGTGGTGTAGGTATTTTGTGGAGAAAGCGAGCGTTTGAAATGGCATCAGTGATTGAGTGTCACAGTGATAGAATTGCGGCGGTCAAACTGACGTCTTGTGGTAAATCATTCATAGTATTTTCCATATATATGCCTACGGATTGTATTGACAATTTGCCAGTATTCACAGAGTGCTTAAGTGCGTTATCCGCGACCATTTGTGAAAACAATGATGTTCAAGCAGTGTACATGCTAGGCGATTTTAATGCGCACATAAATGAGCCATTCTATCACGAACTTTTAGACTTTTGTTCCGAACAACTTTGGACTTGTGCAGACATTAAAATGCTGGGTCAGGATTCAGACACATACACCTATATAAGTGATACTCATGGATGTAGGAGATGGTTAGATCATTGCGTCGTAACGCAATGCGGGTGGGACACTATTAAAAGTGTATCCGTCATTAAAGACGTTTTTTGGTCTGACCATTTACCCTTGTATATAGAGTGTGATATTAATATTTTGAAACCTTGTTCAGTACCTTTATGTTACAATTTGAATAAAAATGTAGTATGGGGCGTTCGCACTGAAGACCAAATTTGTAGGTATCGCGACATGTGTAACCGGAACTTGAAAGATGTGGACTTTCCTTCTCAGCTTAGCACATGTTGTGATAATATGTGTAATAATAAGGACCACCTTGCTATACTGGATAATATGTACTCCGATATAATTAATACACTTACAAGTGCCTCGGTAAAATCCCATGAGTGCAAAAATAGAAGAAAAGGAGGATATATAGCGGGGTGGAATAAGTACGTGGCTGAAACCCATAGGGAGGCCCGACTTCACTTTCAGATGTGGGAGCTTGTTGGAAAACCGCGCCAAGGTAAAGCTTTTGATCTCATGTCAGACAGTAAGAAAAAATTCAAGTCAAAACTCAAGTGGTGCCAGAGCAGACAGGACCAACTTAGAATGGATGCTCTCGCATTGGCTCACAACGACATGAATTTCAGCAGTTTTTGGAAAGGTACACGTAGTCTGAATGTGGGGCCGGGTCTCCCCGCCAGTGTGGGGGACAAGTGCGACCACAGAGAAATAGCTGAGTTGTTCAGAGAGCATTTCTCTGTAAGGTCTTTAATTGACACACAACCTACGCAGGCGGACATGAGACATGCTGAGGCTGTTGTGAATAGGCGGAGCATCAGTTTTACTGCGAAAACTGTCGAAGCAGTTATAAAAAGGATACAAAGAGGGAAGTCGCCAGGTCATGACGGCCTCAGCATTGAACATTTTAAGTTTGCGGGGTCGCACTTGCCGAGAGTGCTCGCTCTGTTCTTTAATCTCTGTCTATGTCACTCCTATTTACCTGAGCCGTTAATGCGGACTATCGTTGTTCCAATTGTAAAGAACAGGACAGGTGACTTATCGAACAGAGACAACTATCGGCCCATCTCGTTGGCAACAACGGCTGCCAAAGTGCTCGACAGTATGCTGGATTCACTTCTCGAAAAGCACCTGAAGATTCATGACGCCCAGTTCGGCTTTAGGACAGGGCTATCTACAGAAAGTGCAATACTAAGTCTGAAGCATACTGTTGGGTACTACACTGCACGAAACACTCCTGTGTATGCCTGTTTTCTCGACCTCTCAAAAGCCTTTGATCGTGTTGATTATAATTTATTGTGGCACAAACTCGGGAGGACGGGCATGCCCAGCGAGTGTATAGAGATACTCAAATTCTGGTATTCTAATCAGTTGAACCAAGTGAGGTGGGCTGACGCACTGTCCAGCGAGTACCGGCTTAAGTGTGGTGTGAGGCAGGGGGGGCTGACGTCCCCCAAACTGTTCAACTTGTATGTGAACGAGCTCATAGTCGGCCTCAGCAGCATGCACGCGGGATGTTATATTGACGGCACGCCTGCCAATAACATCAGCTACGCAGATGACATGGTGCTGCTGGCGCCGGCTGTGGGCGCGCTTGTCAGGATGTTGGACGTTTGTGGGACGTACGCCAAACTTCATGGGCTCCAATACAACACCAATAAAACAGAGGTTATGGTTTTCAAGGCTGGTAAGATTAAGCCATATCACATACCTCCGGTGCTGCTGGATGGTGTGGTTCTGAGAGTTGTCGACAAGTTTAAATATCTTGGTCACATCATAACTTCCGATCTTAAGGATGACCAAGATATTGAACGAGAGCGTCGCGCGTTGGCGGTGCGTGGAAATATGTTAGCCCGCAGGTTTGCTCGATGCTCTAGAGAAGTTAAGGTGACGCTTTTCAGAGCATATTGTCAATCCTTCTATTCGGGCAGCCTGTGGGTGAGGTATACAAAGCGAGCCTACAACGCGTTGAGAGTGCAATATAACAATGCGTTTAGAATGCTGTTGGGACTGCCTAGCAGATGCAGTGCATCCGGCATGTTCTGCGAAGCTCGCACGGACGGATTCCCAGCAATCATGCGTAAGAAAATAGTGTCCTTGCTTGGCCGAGTCAGGAGCAGTTCCAACGGCATTCTAAAAGTCATTGCGGATAGATTTGATAGCCCAATCCTGAAATACTGGGTTGGACTAATCAAGGGTGTCGCACTCAGCAGTCCTGACTGAGAAGTTTGTGTGTATTGTGTAGTGTCTATTCTGTTTTGTTTTGTTTTCTGTAAACCCCTGTAAGTTAAGTACTAATCCTAGAATTATGTATTTTTTTTTTCTTTCTATTTTTGTGTTTATATAAATTGTTACTAACAACTATGGAGTATTTAACTCTGAAATAAAGAATATATTATTATTCCTCTTTATTTATTATGTGTCTCGGGTTAGGTGTTTTACGATATGATTATAAAAGTAAAATACAATACAACATACAAAAAAGATACAAAACATATAAACACATTATAAAAAACCTAACCTAGAGGGCCACCGGCAGCGGAGCGGGCCCAAGCTGCCGGTGGTTAGGGCTACAGGGAGAGGAACCGCCGGACTATGCGCGCCGTGTCCAGGATTACCGCCTTCTGCATCTGACCCTTGATCCAACCACCTAGCGAGAGCCTCTTGAGGTGTTGATCGAGGCTCTTCGCTATGAGACCATTCGCAGAAACAACTATCGGCACAATGATCGCCGAATCAACGTCCCACATGTCGGTTACCTCGTGAGCCAAGTCAAGGTACTTACTGGCTTTGTCCTTCTCGGCCTTCACGAGGTTCTCGTCATGGGGGATGGTGATGTCGATGAGTATTGCCCGGCGTTGCGATCGATCTATCAGCACGATATCAGGCTTATTGGCTACAATAGTCCTGTCCGTGATGATAGATCGATCCCAATAGAGCGTGGCACGACCATTTTCGAGAACTGCCGCAGGTGTGTACTTATAGTAAGGCACTTCGAAGCCCACGAGGCCGTATTGAAGAGCAAGCTGCTGGTGTATAATCCTGGCTACGAGGTTGTGTCTGTGCAAGTACTCGGTGTTAACAATCTGAGAACAACCGGAAATAATATGCCTGAGTGACTCACCGGGACGGCGGCATGCCCGACAAATGTCGACCGTACCGTCCTTCAGGATATATTTCCGGTAGTTATTCGTCATGATAACCTCGTCAGCAATTGCACAGGCAAAACCCTCGGTTTCACCGAAGATGTCCCCGAATCGTAGCCAGTTCACCGACGCGAGCAGATCCACATCAGGTCCCGTGAGGGCCCTGTAGAACCGCCCGTGTAGCTCCTTGCTCTTCCATACCGCCTTGCGGTCCTCGGTGCTTAGCACCACAGGTCTGCGCCAGTTCTCTTTTGCCAAGGAGAGCGGCGTGAGGTTCCGGTCTACTGCCACCACATCTCGATGCATCCCGCACTCATTGTTAAGAAAGTAGTTTCTAAGATTGTACACCTCGCGGTTGTGGAGGTCTTTGGCATTTAAGAAGCCGCGGCCTCCACATTTACGCGGGATGTACAATCTCATAACTGATGAGCGCGGGTGTAACATTCGATGTGTGGTAAGCAGTGTACGGACCCTTCGATCCAGGGCGTCCAGCTCGGTCTGAGTCCACCTTAGTATGCCAAAGGTGTATGTGAGTATGGGTATTACCCAGGCGTTGAAGGCGCGCACTTTGTTGCCTCCTGACAAAAGACTGTTAAGTACTTTTGTGAGCCGGCTGAAAAAGCGCTCCTTCACCGCCTGTCTAATTCCCATATCTTCAATACCCAAAGACTGTGACATACCAAGGTATTTATAGGTTTCTGCTTCCGAGATAGATCTGAACGACATTGTCTCAGAAAGCTGTAAATTTGTTGAATTTACTACTTTCCCCCGCTGCACATGCATAACCGCACACTTATCGACACCAAACTATTATTATTATGATACACTTTATTTCTCATGTCTCTTAGGCTAGGCTTTTTATAACAATATTTATAAAATTAAAATATAATACAACATACAAAAACAATACAAAACACATAAATACTTTATAAAAAACCTAACCTAGGGTGCCGCCGGCAACGGGGCGGGCCCAAGCTGCCGGTGGTTAAGGTCGCAGAGAGAGGAACCGACGGACTATCCGCGCCGTGTCCAGGATTACCGCCATCTGCATCTGACCCTTGACCCAGCCATCTAGCGAGAGACTCTTAAGATATTGGTCGAGACTCTTCGCTATTAAACCGTTCGCTGTAACGACTATCGGGACTATGATCGTCGAGTCAACATCCCACATGGCGGTTATCTCGTGGGCCAAGTCTAGGTACTTACTGGACTTGTCCTTCTCGGCCTTCACGAGATTCTCATCATGGGGGATGGTGACGTCGACGAGCACAGCCCGGCGCTGCGATCGATCTACCAGCACGATATCAGGCTTATTGGCTACAATAGTCCTGTCCGTGATGATAGGTCGATCCCAATAGAGCGTGGCACGACCATTTTCGAGAACTGGTGCAGTTGTGTACTTGTAGTATGGCACTTCGACGTCCACAAGGCCGTATTGAAGAGCAAGCTGCTGGTGTATAATACTGGCTACGAGGTTATGTCTGTGCAAGTACTCGGTGTTAGCAATCTGAGAACAACCGGAAATAATATGCCTGAGTGACTCACCGGGACGGCGGCATGCCCGACAAATGTCGACCGTACCGTCCTTCAGGATATATTTCCGGTAGTTATTCGTCATGATAACCTCGTCAGCAATTGCACAGGCAAAACCCTCGGTTTCTCCGAAGAGGTCCCCGAATCGTAGCCAGTTCACCGACGCGAGCAGATCTACATCAGGTCCCGTGAGGGCCTTGTAGAACCGCCCGTGTAGCTCCTTGCTCTTCCATACCGCCTTGCGGTCCTCGGTGCTTAGTACCACAGGTTTGCGCCAGTTCTCTTTTGCCAAGGAGAGCGGCGTGAGGTTCCGGTCTACTGCCACCACATCTCGATGCATCCCGCACTCATTGTTAAGAAAATAGTTTCTAAGATTGTACACCTCGTGGTTGTGGAGGTTTTTGGCATTTAAGAAGCCGCGACCCCCACACCTCCGCGGGATGTACAATCTCATAACTGATGAGCGCGGGTGTAGCATTCGATGTGTGGTGAGCAGTGTACGGACCCTTCGATCCAGGGCGTCCAGCTCGGTCTGAGTCCACCTTAGTACGCCAAAGGAGTATGTGAGTATGGGCATTACCCAGGCGTTGAAGGCGCGCACTTTTTTGCCTCCTGACAAAAGACTGTTAAGTACTTTTGTGAGCCGGCTGAAAAAGCGCTCCTTCACCGCCTGTCTAATTCCCATATCTTCAATACCCAAAGACTGTGACATACCAAGGGAACATACCCATACTACGTGACCCTTTTTTAAGCGTTGTTTGACCCCCTCCCTCCCCCTGGTGACCAAGCGTAGTATATGCCAAGAACCCCCCCCCCCCCTCCTAGTTATCACGTAGTATTTTTTGGTCTTTGAAAACGCGTACTACGAGAGTGCAAGCGTAGGTTAAATAGTAAATTTAAATAAATTAACTTTTGGTTTTAAACATTTTATATGTATTTTAGTACATTTATTAATGCATCAAGGGCGGTTAAAAAGGAGAGAGCCTTTGCCTGTAAATTTAATTTTGTTAATAAAGCTTCATCGGCTCGAGTTTTCCAAAAGTCACGTGACAAGATAGCAGACCCCCCCCTCCCCCTGGTGACAAAGAGTGGTACTTTGACGGACCCCCTCCCCCCCCTAAACAGGTCACGTAGTATGGGTATGTTCCCCAAGGTATTTATAGGTTTCTGCTTCCGAGATAGATCTGAACGACATTGTCTCAGAAAGCTGTAAATTTGTTGAATTTACTACTTTCCCCCGCTGCACATGCATAACCGCACACTTATCGACACCAAACTCCATATTGATGGCACTACTGAAAACTTCTGTGGTTCGCAGTAGCTCCAACAAGTCTTGGCTATTTGGTGCAAATAATTTGAGATCATCCATATACAGAAGGTGAGAAATGACTTCACCCTCTCTCCGAAGCCGGCAACCTAGTCCTGAATCCTTCAGCAGTGTGCTGAGGGGATTCAGAGCTAGGCAGAACCATAAGGGACTCAGACTGTCACCCTGGAATATTCCTCGCTCGATCCTTATGAAGTCCTGCGGGCCAGAGGGGTCATCTCCGCCTCCTGGTTGACGAAGAACTGTGGTCCACTGCCCCATACACGCGCCGAGAAAGGATCTTAAAGCTGCATCAATTTTGTACAGCTCCAAGACCCTTTTCAACCATGAGTGAGGCACCGAATCATAGGCCTTCTTGTAGTCAATCCAAGCGGCGGAGAGGGCCCCTTTGTTACGCCGGACTTGCTGGCAAATGG
This sequence comes from Thaumatotibia leucotreta, assembly GCA_025490895.1. Lineage (NCBI taxonomy): Eukaryota > Metazoa > Arthropoda > Insecta > Lepidoptera > Tortricidae > Thaumatotibia > Thaumatotibia leucotreta. The sequence continues at coordinate 27,355 of JALPQI010006846.1, forward strand.
TCATGTCGATGAGGAGGAGCTCTTTAGTACCACGGGACACAACCCTACATCCATTTTGAGCAGAGGCCAGAACATTGTTCGCAACAATGTGCGTGTTAATTTTTGCTCTCAAAATGGATGTAAGGAGCTTGTAGAGTGTAGGCAAGCACGTGATGGGTCGGTAGTTTTTCGGTTCCGTGGTACTACCGGACTTGTAGAGCAGGAAGGTTACACCTGTTGTTAAGGAGGGGGGCAGGGAACCAAGCTCAAGGGCTTGTTGGAATTGCGCTGCTAATCGCGAGTGCGAGCACCGAAACCATTTTATCCAGAAATTGTGCAATCCGTCCGGTCCAGGACTTTTCCAGTTCTGGGCAGGTCGGATGGCACAACTTACGTCATCGGGGCTGACGGCAACTGCCTCCATAGGTTCGATGCTCTCGCACTCACGTTCAACAACGTTCATCCAATCGCCCTCCATGTGTCCGACGGGCGCCGACCAGATGCTACGCCAGAAATCAGTCATGGCAGTAGCATCCGGCAGACGCGCGTCGGACAAATGATGATCGGTTTCCTCCCACCTTCGGTATAACTTCCTTTGGTCACTTTGGAAGAGATGGTTTTGTTGAAATCGATCCACACGCTCTCTGTAGCGGCGGATACGGCTTGCCCATGCATAAACTTTCTGCTTCAGAAAGTCAATGCGCTCTGTGAGGTTGGCCATGTAGTCGCCGGGCATGATGCCCGTTCCCGCGAACGCCTGGTTCACAAAGCGCATTACTCGGGGGCGGTTATTGCCCCCCCTGAAGCAGATCAGCTTTGCAATGAGGGTCCTAAACGAGTCGATACGACGCTCGATCCGCACTTGCCATGCGGGGACATCCCCGGCGGTCCTAGGTGCACGGTCAGCGTCCGGAAACTTGACTCGAGCAACACGGCACGCCGCGATGGCCCCGCAGTACATGATCGAGTGCGTATCGTCCAAATCTTTACTGGACCGTATGTACGGCTCCAGTAAAGCGTTTAGGGCTCCCATTAACGCTAGATTGCGTCTATTCATGGGCAAGCGTGGTAACCGTGGCCTAGAGTTGGGTGTGGAGCGATATGCCATAATCGCCTCTTCCAAAGTCCTCCTCAGATGCTCATCAGTTGCAGTACTTACACTCTGACTCGCAAAATACTCCTCATCGGCACTGGGATCAACCCGCGGCGCCCCCGGTGCCAGGTCGGGTGTCGGCACCGGATCCGGCGACGTGGCGGGCGGGTCCCGCGCCGAGGTGGCAGCTGCGCGAGTCGAGAGGGCCTGCAGGCGAAGCCGATCAAGTGTCGAGTCATCCAAACGCTTAGAACGTAGAATTACCCGCACCTGATCCGCTAGTCGTTGCTCCGATACGGCGATGGCGGGTTCAAGGGCCTGAAACAGAGGCAGAATCCTAGAACGGTACGCGGTTAGTCGGGTTCCCCCCTCTGTAGCCTCGTAGTAGGCGCGCATGCAATTCTCATTCATCGTCTGAGTCCATCGCATGCGACGCACTACACCACCGGCAGCGGGAGCCGTGGGCGGGGCAGGATGTCCCGCGGGCCCCAAGCGTGCCGGCAGCGGTGGCCGTCCTCGTCGCGCAGGTGGTCGTGGCGGCGGCGGCGGCGGCGGCCCGCCCTCGTCGCTGGATCCGCCTGTGTCGGGCGCCGTAGCAAATTCATCGCCCGACGACAATATGGACGGAGAGCTGGACGAGGCGGGCGAAGGTGGAGGTCGTGCGCTGGTAGTCTCCGCTCGTGTTTGACTCCTCGTTTGCATAATATCTTGTATGTCCGCGTCTTGCCGTGTTAATGATCGGCCGTGGCCTTAAATGTCAAACTCGTCATTTGGAAATCTTTGCGTATTTCCGTATTATTTCGCTTTCCCAAATTATTACAGATGTTGTTTAGTGATTGAGTAAGTTTTATTGCCATTTTCGAGTATAAAACGCGTATAAAAGTAAAATATTAACAAATTTGTTATGCAAACACGTCTGTCAGGTGTCACAGCGGTTTTTTTTTTTTTTTTTTTTTTTTTTTTTTTTTTTTTTTTTTTTTTTTTTTTTTTTTATGATTATTATTATTATTATTAATCAATTATTTAATCCTATACAAATCTTAGTCTCTTTGGCATAGTTTTATGAAGCGAAATCAGTGCCAAAAAGTAAGAAGGATAGTATGAATAAGTCAAGGATATCTTAAGGAACACGGCAAGAATAGCCAGCTATATTGACAACAGTCCCATAATTTAGAAAACTGCATACAAAAAAATAAAAAAATGTTTGGAAAAGATAGTTTGGAAGAGGTTTCGAAGAAGCTGTACTGTGAGTACCTGAAATGCAGTAGTGATACAAAAGTACTACAGTCAGCTAAGTTAAGACTTCCTGCTTAATTTCCAAAGCAAGAAATTATAGCTACCTAACTATATCGATCCGATTTTTTCATTTGAATTTGCCAAGTTTTTATCGGTACACCCCTTAGGTACTTATGTCGAAAACTAAAAGTTAAGATAAAAAAAGAAAATATTATTTAAAATTTTAGACAGTTCGCAAACATCGTTTTGTATAATAAAAATAAATACGAATAAACTCTCTTTCACTACGCCACATAAAAATGAATGAGAAACAAAAATAAAAAAATAATAGCTGTAGCAGGGTTTGATCCCGGGACCCTCTGTTTTATAAGCAAAGTAGCTACCACGGAGCTAAATTGTTAAAGTGCTGTCATTTACAGAATTTCAACACTGTCATTAATTGACACTAACTGCTGCCTAACTCAAAAGTACCTTTTACAATGGTCTTCAACTTAACATATATTTATTTTGTATGAAATAGTAAAATTTTTTTTTTTACAGTTTACCAAAATGTGATATGGTCACATAGTTTGTTTTAACGAACCAAACATGATGTTAAAGTTAAAGCAATTACTCATGAACACCCTGTATAACAACTCGAATTTTTATAATTAAAAAAAAAGCTGACGCAAGAATTCACGATTCCGTAGGGAAAGGTAGTGTCATAGACAATACGGCGCCCGCTCCTGTTATCTCAAGTACCAAAGTTTGATGTCCAAAAATAAGGTTTCGTATCCTATTTGCAACCAACGCCGATTGTTCGTACCCTTTACCCTACCCTTATCATTTATCCTGGCCGGGCCGTTATGTGCTTCATCGGTGGAATAATGCTCCAAGTTAATATAAAACGAAAAGGCGCATATGATGTTTTTGTCCTGAGGGCTTGTTTCTAGGCGAAAAACAAATGCTCTTTCTTAGCGCCGCGTATTTTTTGAATACTCGGCTGAAAGCGTTGTCCTAATTGAGCGACAAAAGCGACAATGGATACCTGAGGGGGCGGAAATCGTGGGAACTTATCGAACGGTGTTGGCTACTGTAAACACGATTTTACAAGTTCTGCACATGAAAAGTTTGCGTTGAATCCACACAACAATAGACGCAACGGTGTGAAGTACGCGCAATTTTATTGATGAAAGTACTTACAAAGCTTTTAGGACAGCCACTTCAAATATGTTATTGTTGTTAGTCATACCAACGCGAAGTTTACATAATAATATAGACGAATAGACGTCTGCTCGCGTGAAAGGGATAAATTATACTAGAACAGTCCATGTTCACACCTGTTCTGAATTTTATGAATATTTTTATCATACGCGATCACATGTTGTGAATGTCAAAACAACTGTCGATTTAGTACCTACGGGAACGGATGAATTCTTGTTGTTTTGGAGCGAAACATGTCACTTCAAAAACCGGTCAAGAGCATGTCGGGCCATGCTCAGTGTAGGACTCCGTAGTTATTCAAAACGGTTAGGTCGATTATGTTCGAAATAATTTTATCTTCGAAAATATTTATTTTAGAAAAACTTTATTTTAGAACACTTATTCTTTTATTTTCTTTAAACATACATGACATATAACTCCTAAATATGGTACCTAGTAATCCTAAATATAGGCTTCTCCTTATTGACTTGACTATACGTATTATTACGTATTGGACGCATTAGAAGGTATTTTGTCCGTAATAGCCACGGTACTCGTATAATGTATGTAGTAAGTGTAGCCGTAAATAGTTATTTGTTATACAAGGGTGCAAAGTTGTATTTTACCCGCGAGTAGGAAATTGAAACACGAGCAAGCGAAAGGATTCTATAGTTGAACCACGAGCGAAGCGAGTGGTTCTAAAATAGAATCCTGAGCGCAGCGAGTGTTTTAACATACGAGAAGTAAAATACATTTGCACCCGTTACTTAGTACGTAAGTTGGTAATTTCTCAGCATTTTGTAAAATTAATTAATCGAAGTGAAGTATGTCTAGCTTAGCTTTAAAATAGTATTAAACGTAATATATGAGATGCTTAAATATTTTTAATTATTACGTACCTGTACATTAGAACACCCAAACAAATTGGTAAGCGCCATTGCAAAAAAAATTACGTAGTTCAAGCCTTACCTAATCAAAAGAAAAGTCACGATTGCTTCAATCTTGTTACGAAAATAAGTGATACAAACTGTATGGTATATAAAATATATAAAAACTGAAAGTATTAAAAATAAAAATCATCAAGTTCATTAGGCTATATTTAATCACTGTTAGCTATATTCCACGTGCAAATACTTAAAAACTGGCTTAATTAAAAACTTAATTAATAATCAGATGTCCATTTAACATTCAAATCTAGTTATTTTAATTTTACAAAGTCAATAATAATTAAAAATCAGACTGTAAATATTGTCAGTAAATATTTGTTCCCAGACAAAAATGTTAAAATCGAAATTATGTAAATAAGACAATGGAGGCTAAAGAAGCGACATACTGCGCTACGTATACCTATCACATCACCAGCCTATGATAGTCCACTGCTGGACGCAGGCCTCTCCCACTAACCATGCGTATGAAGTGTCACTGACCATTATTTGATAAAAGATGATGGGCAGCAGCGTCATCATACTGGATACATTACTGCGATCGCCAATCCACTTACCCAGCATGGCGATTATGGGCATTTACCTCCTAACGTGTCTAATACCTGAATCTTATAAAATTTCCAAAATTACGTTACCCCCGCTGCCTTTTGAAATGTGCCAATGACTAAACATCTAAAAGTATTGTACAAAATATTATTTTTCACTCTGAAACCATTCATATTACCAATACAATTACAAGCGCCTTATAGAGGCGTCGGGTGACCAGAGGGCTGGCCAGTATTTCGCGCAAAGACTCAGCATAGCAGTCCAGCGCGGCAATGCGGCCAGCCTTCTGGGCACTCTACCCCCCCAGCAAGACCTGGGGCAATTTTTTTATTTACTGTGTTCACACTTTTTTCTTGTGTTTTTTTTTTCAAATAAATAAACCCATACAATAAATGCCTATTAGTGTTTTCACTTTAAAATGAAAGAACGAACATTTACAGTCTGATTGAAGCTCTGTACAAGGTGCTGGCACCAGTATTGGATACCAATGATGAACATTTCAATCTTACGCAAGAACAGATCTTAGTATTATTAAACCGGAATCAGAAAGGGATTTGAAAGTACAGTCAACACAACAAATGACACAACATCTACTAAGAAAAGAATTGTTTATAGATGTAGTGAGTGATTAATTAACCTATAATCTGTAAGTCTCTGCACTTAAACTATGAATATATGAATATAACTATGAATATGTTCCAGATTAACTTATACATATACACTGTTGTATCAACAGTACATTCGAATCCCATTCTAATCGCGGTTTGATAGTAAGTCTTATAGCTATAGATTTTCCTATACTGACCTGTAGCTATATGACGTTAAGACTATCGAAAAAACAGAGTGTCTAACCTTGATATTAATCAGGTTTAATCGATAACTGTCAAAAGTTCATTCTTAGAAATCGCAAACTAAATCGGCTTGCTAAGTTATGGCATGTTTATAAATAAGAGAAGTTAGTTTTTAACGTAATAAAAAATGCACATCATTGGATAGTTGTTGGTTGCCGTCGCCCAAGATTACTCCATAACAACATATGTGGGCTCTGTCATGACACCACAATTATTGTCTCGCATTGAAATATGAATGTATCCGTCAATACCCCAATAAGGACCGTAGGAATTTTTGATAATCCAGTATGACTCTCCGTCTTTTTCTCCGTAACCGACCAGGGTCACCTCGTGGTTCATGTCGTCTGATGAGGATTGGCTGGAATAAAGGTTTTATCAAAAATTACTTTCTTCACTATCCGACAGCCAGGGCATTGTGGTACACTTTACGAGAAAACTAATGGGCGCGTATGGATTTGTTATTTTAACATAGTCATTTCAATTCATATGTAGATGTGTTATCAGTAGAAAAAAATATTTTCTTTTACCCTTAAAAAATCTGTTCATCTACTAGGTACCTACTCTTTAAATACAACTTATTCTTCTTGTTTATGTACAATAAAGTGTTTTACTACTACTGCTCTATATCAGTAGTAGTACCAGAATCTTATTGCATTTCGCTGGCTGTGTGACTCAACCTATAATAGCTTACGACATAAAAGTATGTTTGTGTACAAAATACATACTTCATATACAATGTTGAGTCATACACCCTGGACATCCATACACAACCATCGATTTTAAAAGTAAAAAAATATATATTTTCATATTAAAACAGTTTGTCGAAGAGCCGATGCCCGATGGAGCAGACGAGTCTTGGAGTGGAGATTGACCGACAGATGGACCGACGATTTAAAGAAAGTGGCGGGAAGGAATTGGATGCGGAGAGCTGAGGACCGAGTATGGTGGCGCGAATTGGGGAAGGCCTATGTCCAGCAGTGGACGACTATGGGCTGATGATGATGATGATTACAACAGTCAACTGACAGTTGTGTCAAATAGTTTGTTTACCGGTGCTTACATTTTGTAATTCTTCTTCAACAATTTGTTTTGTGGTGAAAATATCGTATAAACCGCTTAGAATCAATACTGTCTTACCACTTAGTGTCGTACAATATTCCTCCATCATAGTGTACGAAAGCATCCTCGGCGTCAACGGACACCGATAACGGCCCATGTTTAATAAGTGCAACCTGTGAAATGTCAAAAATACGGTCATAACTCATGCGAATCGGAGGTTTCTTTTTTTATACACTTAACTCATTGGGATTTGGGACCATTGGCCACTTAGGAGTTACGTTATGGCCTGGCCACGACATTGGTAGGCATACGTTGGAGCGAGAGGCCGATATCGGAACTTCCTCTTGTACGTATAGTTTTCTGCCCTGTCAGTCGCATTAGACCAATGTCGTGGCCAGGCCATCAAGTGACGTTAGAAGTTATTTGTAAGAAATATTTTGCTATTTGTTATTTTAACAGGGCTGTAGAGCATTTTTGTGTCTCTATTGCATGTACAATCGAGTGCATTAATATATAGACACATTTGTAAGGGATCAGTATGGAGAAGTGTATATATATTAATGCCCTTGACTGTACGTGATGTCGCTCCATATCTTCAGCCTATTTCAGTATTAGGTATACTGCTCGACTGCTTTTGATCACCAATATTAGTTCTGTTATTCTAATTACGTAACTAAAACTGAAAAAACGAGAGATAAATGTAGGTAGTAAGTTTACCATTTGTGAACTTTGTTGTAGGCTTACTGTTCTATCCAGTGGCATAAATATATATACATACGAGTATAGTGTTTATATTTAGGTCAACCGACAGAAAAAAACTATATAAAATTGAATATCACTACTACCTTTAGAGCATCTTCACTTAACGGTGTAACGTTAGTCCAGCCACGAATTTTGTAAGTGGTTGTGATGTTTTGAATATGGCAATACCCGTCCTGTAAAATAACATAAGCCATGGTACATAACTAAAGTAGGTATGTCTGGTTAACTGTAGGTTGATAAAGCTTTATTATTTATAATGGAAATTTACTGATAAAATAATGCTTACAGCTTGTATTTACAGTCAATGTGAAAAAAATAGATCATACACAGTGTAGTCAAAAAATAAACGCCTTATTACCACTGACAGCGAGTTCGTTAAACTAGCGTTGAAAATGTCGGAAAAAATCAAATGTTTTTTTTTCCGGGTATATGTGAAAATTTAGTTTTTTTGGGTTTTTACAGAAATAATCAACTCTTCCTCGATAACATCGCGCTATCCTGGTATAAATGAAAATTAGATCAAATTCGCCGCCTATTCCATGTATCCCTACTGTGTTATCCCCCCTAGTGGGGACATGTGGAATAAGTTTCCATTTATTTCTACCGGTAGGGATACATGGAATTGAGTTGTCCATCTATCCCTCCTATTTATGAATGGTAGGGCCAGATGGAATATACTCCAATCATCCCAACTGCTTTCCCCCCTGGTAGAGATAAGTGTAATTCTTTCCGTTTATCTATACTTTTTGATCCCTTGGGGGGTATAGGTGGATTTTATTATATATATCCCTACTAATATCCCCCCTAGTAGCGATACATGGATTATTTTCCATTTGGCTCTACTCACTTGTTGTTTGGTGGGGATGTATGGAAATTCTTCCACTAAACCCTACTTCTTTTCTGTTTGGTGGGGATGTATGGAACTTCTTCCACTAAACCCTACTTCTTTTCTGTTTGGAGGGGATGTATGGAACTTCTTCCACTAAGCCCTACTTCTTTTCTGTTTGGTGGGGATGTATGGAACTTCTTCCACTAAACCCTACTTCTTTTCTGTTTGGTGGGGATGTATGGAAATTCTTCCACTAAACCCTACTTCCTTTCTGTTTGGTGGGGATGTATGGAACTTCTTCCACTAAACCCTATTTCCTTTCTGTTTGGTGGGGATGTATGGAAATTCTTCCACTAAACCCTACTTCCTTTCTGTTTGGTGGGGATGTATGGAACTTCTTCCACTAAACCCTACTTCTTTTCTGTTTGGTGGGGATGTATGGAACTTCTTCCACTAAACCCTACTTCTTTTCTGTTTGGTGGGGATGTATAGAACTTCTTCCACTAAACCCTACTTCTTTTCTGTTTGGTGGGGATGTATGGAACTTCTTCCACTAAACCCTACTTCTTTTCTGTTTGGTGGGGATGTATGGAACTTCTTCCACTAAACCCTACTTCTTTTCTGTTTGGTGGGGATATATGGAACTTCTTCCACTAAGCCCTACTTCATTCCTGTTTGGTGGGGATGTATGGAACTTCTTCCACTAAGCCCTACTTCATTTCTGTTTGGTGGGGATGTATGGAACTTCTTCCACTAAACCCTACTTCTTTTCTGTTTGGTGGGGATGTATGGAACTTCTTCCACTAAGCCCTACTTCATTTCTGTTTGGTGGGGATGTATGGAACTTCTTCCACTAAACCCTACTTCTTTTATGTTTGGTGGGGATGTATGGAACTTCTTCCACTAAACGCTACTTCTTTGCTGTTTGGTGGGTAAATATTTAATGTTTATTATGGAACATCTTCCAACAGCATTGACTATAAAATAAAAGAGATTGGCGGATTGGTACTCTGCAACCCTTACCAGGAGTAAAACAAGCTTTCGCTTAGCCAGAAAATATTTGTATACTAAAAAAGAAAAGTAGTACGAACAAGTGCTCGTTAGACCAAAATGTACGCGCAAATGAAATCAAAATAAAATCAAACCATTTTATTGTATTAAACCACGGTAATTGATAACCATCGTAAAGCAGTGCGTTTCCGCGACTCCTTTGTATTATGATTATTTCATTCGGCACCTTAGGATATTAATGCAAAAAAATTTTGTAACTGACAATTTCATAAGGCAGTTGAAGATGAAGTTTTGTATTTGAAAAAAGCATTTGCGTTGCCTGCCAGTGCCTGAAGATAAAAATAAAAATATTGAATGAAATGTAATAAAAAAAACACTGATCAGGTACTTTTAGCTATATTTAAAGACTTCAGTTTTGTTCAAATGTTATAACGTTACTGTTTTAACTTTAGATATTAAAGCTAGCAACGGACTTACCGTTGAAAACGATATGTTCTAGAAAACTTTCCGTTTTAAATAATGGAGGTGTTTTTAGACGGAAAGGTACTTGAAAGTCAGTTCTTCTTAGAGCCTAGTTGCATACCAACAAATGGATTCAATTACCTTAAATGAGCATATTGGAAACGAGACGCGTTATCAGTGGTGAAAATTCCTTGAAACAAAGGTCGAAAAAATAGCCAAAAGGCTATAATCATACAAGCGTTTTTTTGAACTAAGCGAATTAAAAGATGCGAAGTGCATGTGACTGTTTTTGATTACCTGTGCCAGGAAAACTTTCCAATTATCACTTAATATAACACAATCGGGTAGAGACGTGCAGAATATTATCCATCTATCCCATTGGGTAGAGATGTAAGGTATGCTTTCCATCTATCCCTACTAAAAAACGATCGGGTGGGGATGTAAAGAATACTTTCCATCTTTCCCTACCATACAGTAATCGGGTAGAGATGTAAGGAATACTTTCCATCCATCCCTACCAAAAAACGATCTTGCAGGGACCAATGGAAAAAAATCCATATATCACTACTGGGGAGCAAATTAGTAGAGATACGTGAACATAATTCCACTTATCGCCACGGGGGTGGAAACAGTAAGGATAAATGGAATCAATTCCAACTATCCCCACTAGGGTGGAAATGGTGGGGATATGTGGAAAAAAATCCATTTTGTATGAAATAGTAGAACTAGATGGAAAAATATCCCTACCGGTAGAAATAAACGGAAAAGTTTTCCACATGTCCCCACTAGGGGGGATATCGTAGTAGGGATACATGGAATAGGGGAAATTCGCATTGGTTTAGAGTTGAAAATTATAGTGCAAACTTTCATTGATTTATTCGAAAAAATCCGGAAAAAAACGAGTTGTTTGGAAAGAAACGGAATTTAATCCGGAAATTTTTAACGCTGTGTTAAACGCATATTAGGCCTACTAAAAGTCTGTTTTTGTAAATTAGGGTTCAAAAATAGTACTATTACTACAATTTTACGTAATCTCAAAATTCTGAAACTGACGGCAACGGGAATCTCGTTTATTATTATTTTTTTACTGACCTGCTTGCTATAAGGTCCATAATCAGCGACAGTGGGCAATCCGTGCTTCATTATCCACTTGTAAGCAGAACTATCATCTCCACCATCACAGCCACTATTTCCCATCCTAGTGAAAAATATCTCAGTTAGGTCCTTACAATTACATAACGCTCCGGTTGACAATTGAAACTCACAATCAAATCAAAAGACCAACCTCGTATATCAGTTTTGAATCAGAATTGAGATACGAATTTTATTTCAAGTAGGTATTTCTTACTTAGGGAGTTTTGCTCGTCAACCAACGATAAATAAATGCATCTATTTGTTTTTGTTATACTACACGTTTAAGTTAATTCTCATACCCGGGCAGCGTTAAAAAGATTCTCAATTGTCTTTTCACGACCTTATATATTTTTTTAAATCGTTATAAAATTCAGATCATTAAAAAAAATCAATTACCTCGAGATTTTTATGATGCTACTTTTTGTTAATTGACTTAATTGTAGGTATCTTCATACGTAAACAAGTTCAAAATAATAATACTCGTAATACCTATTACGGGATCTCCTAAGTGCAAACTTTTTATATCTTTTACACAGAATACTAAAGTCTTTGCACTAGCAGTGGACGTCTTTCGGCTCATATGATGATGTTGATGAACAGACAGACAGATATGACGAATCTCTATGTGTTCTCATTTTTGCCATTTTGGCTACGGAATCTTAAAAACCAATTATTTCTGAAAACATTGATAGAGAAAAATTTATTTACCCCCAAGAACAGTCCAAAAGGGCTTGATTGCTAAGCGATATCAGCATGCCACCATTGCTTCTCGCTAATGCTCCTTCGACAGCGGCAGTTGTTCCAAAAGTCCAACATGAACCGCAATCCTCTTGGTCTATTTATATAGACAAGTACATTACATATTTATAAATACGAGTATCTAAACGAATATATTTATGTAAACTTTCACGATTATCACTTATATTTTAAAGACAAACGGGTCTTAATCGCGTAAACTTACGTTTAATTATATCCTGACGTTTCCGGCATGACGTCACACACCCGTTTGTCTTTAAAATATCCAAACAAATTCCGACCAATGGTACATACCTATATTATAATTTTCAACTGTATTCAAAAATACGTGGTCAGAGTTTCAGCTTCAATACCTACACATGCCCCCGAAAGACTATTGGTGAGGGATTGTAAAAATAGTAATTTAATGAGTATATAACTCGATTGATTGAAATTGGTAGTTTTTAATGAGTACTAGAAGCAGATTGAAAGTGCCCGAGAAATGTTAAATTTCTTCGAAATGTCGTAAACCTTATAGTTTCCTAATTTTGTCAGGAATACACCGTTATAATGTCTTGTAATTGCGAATACCTTGTAGATAAAACCAATACGAACATTATGCTACTTGGAAAATATGTATGTCATAGTGACATTAAAAATTAGATTCCAAACCCCCTTATTCATTAACGTATACTAACTTAGCAAGCCGTTAAAATTGTTTTTCATTTAATTGTTAGTTGTTTATAGACTTAGAAAAACGTATTACTGTTCACGACTCATGTTTCACCCTGTACCTATGTCTATAACACCGAAACGGACAAACGACACTTAGCGGCTTGTTAAGTGACGTTTATGAATAAGGGAGTAAGAATTTTTTATTATCTCTGTCATTTTGAGACGGTTGTAGCACGGCCTTCATTTCCAAAATTGGCAATGGACTTACCAATAACCGGACCAATGACTCCTTCATTCCTTAAATCGAACTGTTTTGGCAAACTTTCTGATATCTCTTTTAGTTCTTTATGAGAATAAGGGAATCGAACTCCCCCGACGGCCCTTGGTTTACGTTTTCGTAATCCTTTGTATCGTTTCATTTCTTCGTTCGTACGATCAGACATTTTGTTCAAAGCTAAAGTGTAGCTTAAATTCTTCCGATTTGTCTCTTCAACTAATCTGGAAATAAGTAGCAAACATTTGCAACAAGTTTTACAAAGATTTACTGAATAATAGTATATACATCTTAAAATTGGCTCGCACAATAGTCTGTGCTTTTAGGAAGTAGGTAAAACATGAGACATTGAAATAAAATCGGTTAACGTAAGGTAATTTAGAGATGAGTGGTTAGGTAGCCAAATGCAATCGTTATAACTACCCGAAAATACACACATTGTTTGTTTTATACACATTTTGCCCGAAAATATACACATTTTACAGTTACATAAATACTTATATAAAAGAATACAATGACTATAGACCATGTGAAATACGTGTAAAACCCGGGACCCGCGCCCAGGCGTTTTTTTTCTACGGAAAATTTGGATGACTCGACCCAGACCTCAAACGGTCTCATGTGAGTTCCTCTATCCTTTATTCGATTTTGTAGCAGTGAAATGATATTTTTTTAATAATACCTCCATTTTTCGTGAAAGACAGCTTTTCTCATCTCATGTTCTGCCTGGTGGGAATATTTTTTGTTAAATTTCTGTTTGTATCTGAAATTTAAAGTTACTGAAATTAAAATAAGCTGCAACGATGCATTCATTGTCAAGTTTTATTGGACTGGAACAATTTTGAGTTTTGAGGCCTCACAGTCAACAAATATCGATTTAAAATATTGCACGATAATCACATTATCATAAATATTATTTTTGGTCAATTAAATGTCTGAAAACCCCTTTAGTGCTTAGTGATAAACGCCCACCACGACGTCAGAAGCCTTTTGGACTATGATTTAATGCAACATGAATAATAATGAAATTACTTGATAAGCACATTTTTGACAGCAGCGTTCAAGGGGTTAAATGTTGGCGTCAAAAACTAAAATACTACATTACGATACAAATGCAAAATAATAAAGTTTTGAACGAGTGGCCATAAATTAAAACACGACAAAAGGAAGTAACGAATATCCTTTTCGCACTGTTGGCTCTCTTTTCGCGCAGTTTCAACCTGACAAAAAGTAAACCACTTGCACTACTTTGCGTAAAAAAGAACCATTTCTGTACTGAAATATTATCAACATTACGGTTACGGCCCGAGTAAGTGTGAAAATTGTACTTACAGCGCAAATGCTTGCTCTAATTCTTTTTTTTCTACTGCTTTCATAGATTTCAGGTAAGTCGAATATGACGAAATTTTGGTTTCATCATCGTCGTCGTAACCTATTTTTTTACAGTCATCTGAAACAAGTAGTCAGTTAATATAAATATTATGTCGTCATTCGAAAATTTAAATGAACGTTGTTTGAAAAGTGGTAATCAATAAAATTGCAATCCACACGTCCTACTTACATTTTTTGTAAATTTTGTACACTTTTTTGTTGACAATAGGAGAAAAGTTGAAATAATCATATATCTGATGATCCTTGAGATAGCCATGGCGAGTGTCGCTCGTACGAATTTCGTATCTAAAAGAAAATTCTTGGATTAGAACATTTTATAATATTTTTAAGTAATTAAAGCACTTGTGGTTGAGCGGCTACGCAGCGGTCATGAGTTTATTCCCCAGCTCGTACCAATGAGATTTCAAAAAAACATGTATGAAATATTATTTTGATATTCACAAATGAGTTACGATGAATGGGAACATCGTGAGGACCAAACCTGAATGCATCTGAGTGATCGGAGTGAAAAAATTGAAGGGTGTATGGCCAAGTATTGGGCCACTGTTGGCAACACGCAAAATAGGCACGTTTGATGGTTGAATAGTCAGAATACAATACAATATAAAAAAAAAAATATTTTAGGCTATGTTCGTACCTTGATTTGACGAAAAGCATTAATTGGAATAAATGTTATTAATTCGAAATATTGTAATTATTTTTATACCTTACAGGGACCCAGGACTCATGAGAATCGTCATAGTATGCCCATAATTTTTCATTTGTCACCTTATCATTCTTGCCGTAGGTTCCAATAAACTTTTCACAGGACACGCCCTTCACATCTTCTTTCCCTTGAAATAAAAAATGTACTCTCAAATTCTAGAAAAGTTTAATAAGTCAAAACGACTTAAACACAAAATAAAAACAATTATTTAACCGAGGAATCCTAAATATCTACAAGCACTGAAATCATCAATCATCATACGCAATAATATTGTTACATTAAAGATATTGAATTGAATTGAATCGAATAGAAAAACTATATAATATCTACCTCTTGGCACCAAATTAATAGATACAGGAGCAACATTTTCGAGCCAAGCCCAATTGCAAACAGGTTTTTTAAATTATTTAGTAGCAAGCTAGGTGAAATTAATTTTAACAACAAAAAATAGTGTTGGAATCCCACTATTTAATATTTTGCAATAAAACAAACTTTGTCGTCAAAAACTCCTTAGATTGCATAATACAACCCATGTCAAAATCCACGTTTCAATGTATATTTGGTCATTGTATTACATTCAATGTCATCTCTATAACTACAATAGTTTTAGATTGTATGCAAAGAGCAGGATAATATAAAACAAATTGATGTTAAAATTGTTTGTGGGTACCATTTTGCATGAAAAAATACACACGCTTCTGCTCTTGATTGTAATAAACTTATTTTGTGCAACATTATTATTTGTTTTATATCGATACTCGAAGGATAGATGTTATTCTTACCAGCTCTTTCAAAATTAACAACTGACGGGAGGAAATCTATAGGCTCCTCCAGTTCTTCATCGGAGGCATCCTCTTTAGTTTGGTAACAAATTTTCTCGTTTGATTCCTCTTCAGTCGTTTCTGGGTGAATCTGCGATGAAGTAAATTCATGACTATTTTCCTTTACAAATATTTTTATGTTTTAAATCGTCGACGGACAAGCAAAACTAACTTTAAAACTGTCACAATTTTTAGAAACCCCATGCCACTATTGAATCAAAGCTAAGATATGAGTTTTATTTCAACAAAATATTTGATACTTAGTGATTGCTTGTCAACGGACGATGTGTAAATGTTTAATGAACTTTTTATTTACGTAAAATCATTCAGTTACCTCAAAGTCTACTTTGTAACCTTTTTTGGCAAAAGGTATTCTAATTTTCGTAACGGCTCCATTGTTTGCGTCGAGTCTTGAGACATATGTTGACCGCCTATAATAAAAACGGCAATCGTAAGTATCATAATTTGTATACAGACGGAAATGAATAAATGAAGTGTTTTACACTTCAGCTCACTATACAGGCTAACCTCGGAGACAAGACAATCAGATTTTTTTTTAAATTTAAAACTGACAGATTACGTTTCCAAGGTAACGTAAGTTGTAGAGACGACGCAATACTAAGAAATGAGATAGTAATATTCACATACACTTCTCATTCCTTAATATAGCTCCGTCCCTACATCTTACTTTAGAACTCACTCATATATTATGCTATTTCAATCAAATAACTAATCTCGTTATTTTTAAGTCACAATAGCAGTTCGATTCGCACACACTACTGATGATTATTTATTGTAAATTAAATAAGTCCTTACCAATATTTAAAATTTTCGGTCCAACCTGATGTCAAGTACAATTTCGTCGCTTCTATACTAAATCTGGTGGGCCATTCGAGATCCGGATATTCATCTTCTTTAATTGTACCTGTTTACAAAAAAAAAAATACTAAAATAGTTACCTACACGTAAAATGGTCCTACTTTGCTCCTTGGGTGGTAACAATGCTCCAAGCAAAAAAAAAGTTATGTTCCGTTCCAGACGAAAATACATGTTATCTGGGTAAATTTTAATGTTTTCGTCGGGTAATACGAGATTTCACCGGGCAATTCGGGTATGATTAACTGTCAAAAGTTTAAACGTCTTGCCAGTAGCTGTCAAAAGTGCAACAAGCGTGGATGCAACCGATTTTGTTAATGCAAAAAATCTGTTCCCATATCAAACGTCTCTGGATGGGTAAGTGTTTTATTGTTTCACCTAACATATCATTGCCTATCTAGGAAGAAAGCGTGAAGGAATCACTTAAATACTACGTTTCCAGAAACGTAGTATTTAAGTGAATGCTTCGATAGTTTCCAAATTATAATTGTTTTTCACGGACGGTCTTACTATGCACATGGTTTTGGGGATATTTTGCCCTAGGAGCAATGTATACCTTTTAAATATTGATTTGAGTTAAAAAAAACTTCTGTTATTGTTTTCATCATTCCCAGGACGTACAGCAGAAGAATTGACGCACGGCGTTATAAAGCCTACACTGAAGATGCGTTAGAAGAATGCTATAGAGTCAAAAAGGTTGGTCTATCCGGATGTCCACCCATATTTACTAAAGAAGAAGAATTACATTTCTGCGACTGCATTGAAAGAAACGGCCAGTACGGATTTCCACTTGACTGTCGGAGTTAGATTTACGACGCATCATTGTTAAAGCGTTTATTTTGATGAATTATATTTTGTTTTTATAAGCAGGTAGACTACCTACCTGATCTCTTTAGATTTAATGGTTGCAATTAAAGCAATAACTTGCGAAATGTTTACAAATGTTAATTTATAAGAAACTTTATGTGTAATTATAACAATTATTCAAATTTAAGTTTGATGCTAATAGAGCCACAAGGTATTTGAATAATCTTAATAAAAAAGAGTGTGTTTTTCAGCAAAATTTATATTTTTCTGCTACCTCAAATATCATCCTATCGAGTATTGATGAATGTAGCACGCTATTTAATGCTCCACGCCAGGAATAGCTCCGAATCCAAAGCGATCTTGCCTTGGAGCAAAGTTTCCTGCTTCATACAGATTACTTTGCTCCAAAAGCAATGTTTTAAAAAATCTAATGCATTAACTTACCTGGGACAAATTTCACTCCAAAGTGTAGGCAAACAGTACATATTTCCCATAAAACCTTTGAAAGTACCATAACTCCATATTTATAAAAGATGCGATGCGATTCGTAAACGTGGAGCCAATTTTGGAGCAAAGTAGGACCGTTTTACGGCACGTATTTTGTTTTTAAACGAAAATTATCTAAAGTATAAGATATTTATTAATACACATTTTCCTTTTAGTGAGACAAAATGAGTGATTGGCACAAATAAATTAATTGAACTTAGGATTAAAAATGTTTGAAAGGCAAAGTTACATTATAAATACAATTATATAATTTAAACTAACTTAAAAAATAACTATAAAAGGTTAAAAATGTACGTAAATGCAAAATATAACATAAAACAAAAAAGTGTAACACATCAAATTATACAAAATAACATATCAATTAAGTCCAAAATAAATCAAGACAAGCAATTGAATGTTTGGGCTTCTGATAACAAATTAAGATTGCTCACTTACCATGTTTACTCTTACAAATAGCCGTGCTCAACAGGCAGAATAATAGAGTTGTTTTTACAATCATATTGAGTCCGGTTATGACAAAGATTATAAAATATTAATATTTATACCTAACAACAGCTTTGTAGCAAATTATATTCAATTAATTGTTTGATATTCACATCAACTACATATTTATAGTTCGGTCACAGTAGGTATACACAAATAATCATTAATATAATTATCAACACAGTTTACCTTCTATTTTTCGTTACCTCATATCAATCAATGTATTAAAATATAGATTACGTACTCAAAGCTTGATTATTTGTTATAACTAATTAGTAGTTTGTGATTAACATGATAATCCGGCTTTTTTATTTCCACATGTTAACATTATTAATCGTAATCAACAGTTACTTAGTGGTTTTTAGAATTCCCTTGATAATTACAAACCATTTTGATCTGGTTGACGTTAGTAAAGACCGAAGAGCTGGCGACTTCCTCGCACAACGCATCAGTATTGCGATACAGCGAGGAAATGCCGCCAGCATCCTCGGTACGAGTACATACAATGCCACAAGGGCCAATCTTAGATATATGTAGGTTAGGTTAAGTAGATTAGTTAGATTTAATCTATGTACCTACATAAATTGTAGTTTTGAAAATAAATCTATTTAAAAAAAACCATTTTAGGTTCAGCATGTTTGAGCTATGAAAGCAGTAGAAAAAAAAAACATAGTTAAATGCATTTAATTAAAACAAAATTTTGTGTTATGGAGTTAAATTCTGTAAAAGAACTTATGGCAGTGAAAAAAAGGAGCACAGCAAAGGAAAAACGCCTCTCCTGACTCCTGAGACATATTACGTTCCTTTCCATTCACATAACTAAATTATAATTGTTTTTTTAAAGTTCAAATAATGTTATAAATTATAATTAGTATTACTGACAAGTAACTCATTAAATGTATAATATCATATTCAATTTATTTAGAGCATCGATGCCTTAATAACGGCGTTGAGTTTTATTCTGCCTTAAAAAACTTGACGAAATCACTTCGCTAAGCAGTTGTAGAACGGAACGAAAGTTTTTTTCTGCGCTCCGGCCGGCAAACAGCACTTTGCCGGCCGCTGCGCTAAACTAAGTTGCCGCCTGCCGGCTCCGTTGAGCAGAAAAACGATTGAAAAAAGTTGAGTATCACATGTTTGTCACACGTCATCCGCGACATTTCCCACTTAAACGGCCTTGGTATGTAATCTATTATTATGCCCTAATTCGTAAAATATAACTTTTGGCACGCTAAACATTCAATAAACGAGCACTTTCGCAGCAACTGTTTTAAAATAAGGAAATAGTAATTTTTTTCGCACTTGTATCGTAATGTACTATTAAGGTATTTTTTCAAAAGGGATATATTTTCGTCCGTTTCCTATCTATGGTGTATGGTCGTTAGATAGATAATTGAATAATAAAAATAATAAGAAATTTCAATGTTGATCTCTACTCGTCAATTTTATTATTGTCGATATATTTATTAGTCGTGACTTACTTGGTTGCTCCCTTTTGACTATTTCCTTTAAGAAATGTTTAGGTATATTCCCAAGAGTTCTACTAGATTCCAGTTTTTGTGGGTCTTTGTTCCTCGTAATCCTAGAAAATATAAATAATTTTATTTTCTACCACTTATATGATGTGCACCGGGCAAATTATATCTTACCTACTAGTTTTTTGTGATTCATCATCATTAGCGTAATACCTACACCTACAGTCGTCGTTGACATAGGCCTCCCATACCATTTGTCAGCCTCCGTCGACTAGTTTGGTAGTGATCGTGACTACGAAGCTGGAGGTTCCGGGTTCGAATCCCGGCGTGGACATTATTTCAATATTTATTTATCACTAATAATTGTTCCTTGGTCATGGCTGTCTATGTATTTAAGTATCTAATACGAGTATATACATATATCGTCGCCTAGTAACCACATCACAAGCCTTAATTGAGCTTACCGTGGGGTTAGTTTGTAGGTACTTAAGATGTCCCAAGATATTTATTTATTATACCCATAATCGCCACGCTGGACAAGCGGGTTGGCGATTGCAGTAATGTGTCCATTCCATTATGATAAATAATGCTGCTGTCCTTCATCTAAATTCAATAAATGAATGCTAATCCGCTTGCCCAGCGTAGCATGAGCTTTTCCCTCCTACGCATACGCATAGTTAGAGGCCTACGTCCAGCAGTGGACAACATATGCTAATGATAGAAATCATTTCAACAAACCTTTCATCAAACAGTTCCATAGGTTCGTCTGTTAATTGTGCCACGTCACCGTAGGTGGATCCATCCCAAATAACCCCACTGTTTTTGCACGCGTCTGAAAATGTAAGTTATACATTTATGACACTGAATTAAAGTGGATTTAGACCAAACGAGCGAATGTACCTTCTTTCCCCCACTGTACGAAATTCGTTCGCTACACAAAACGTGATACGTCAAAATTCGTTGATTTCGTAGAGTGGGGGATAGAAGGAGCATTCGCTCGTTTGGTCTAAATCCACCTTTAAATACACCTGTAAATATGTAATTGAAACTCACATCTTTTGTATACGTCAAAAATTTCTCTATTAACAGTAGTCTTGAAGTTAAAATAGTCGTAGTTCACATGATCGTTTAGACTTCCATGGCTAGTTTCATTCGATCGCCTTTTGTATCTGTAAATACGAGTAATTAATAATTTCTAGGATTACTCGTGTCTCTTGGCACCAGTGTTGAGGTGAATAATTTCTTGATTAGACACAATATACAGTGTGTAAATCTAATACGGGCGATCAATTAAAGCAGGCGTGCGATTCATTAGTGCAATCATGGATTACAAGGTTTTTTAAAAGTTACTCTTAATTATGACCCCACAGAATGTTTTTCAGATTATCGGAGCAGCAATGTAGGTACGAACATTTGTTATTGTTGATATGGCAGTTATGTCATCTGCTTTTGAAATTAGCTGTCAACGAGAGTTTAACTCGCGTATGTTGCTCTACATTGCGCGTCGAATTATTTTGTATGGAAAATTTTGTTGCTCTTATTTTAAGTAAAAAATATTTTAATGTACTTATTATGTCGTAAACTAACGCCCGTTAAGAGCTTCGCCCGTATTCGACTTACATCCTGTATATATTTTATTATTTAAGTACTAATTGCAAAAAAGGTGGTGAATGAATAAATGACTAAATCTTGGTCAATCCTGCAGCAATCATTCATTTTGCTATAAAAAATAACAATGATTGAAATATCGTCATGTTTTTCTTTAAATGTCATGATATAAGTATCTTGCGATTAGTCTCAATTTGATGAAACTATATAATAAATCGCTATACAATATCTACAAGTATTAAATAGTTTATTTCTCGAAATCGCTTAAATACCTCACAGGAACCCATATTCTGCTAGTCATATTTGCGTAAGCCCAGAACATGTTTTTATCGTATCTTGTATTTTTTTCAGTGAACTTCACACAACGAATGCCTTGTATTGTTTCAAACCCTAAAAAACAATTATTAATAGTGATTACAGCGATCTAATCTTAGTTTGTTACATCGGTTAACACTAAAACTCACTAAGTAACAAATACATAGGTACTACTACTTGAAAATCTTGAAATAAAGATTGTTTCACAGTTCTGGTTCAACACTGACATACAACGATATATGTCAGTATTGAATCAGAACTAAGTGACCGTTTTTATAGTGAATTTTGGTTGTCAGCCGAGGATAAGTGTGTCTTCATTTGGGTTCGAATTATAAATCTTTAATTTAAATTTCTACGTTTCAATATATTTTTGAGGCACGAACATAGCGTAAGAGAGAAACTTAATGTTGCCAGAAAGATGTAGGTATATAGTAAAATCAAAATATGTGATATTGTATAATAACATTGTAATTTCGATTATCAATTCGAGGGTTGCCCGGTGGAGTCGAGAAAACCGGTTTTTGAAATACGAACT
>JALPQI010006847.1:0-40675 GCA_025490895.1 Thaumatotibia leucotreta
GTATTTGACGCTGATTGTACGATTTTATAAAGGACCCCTTTTGGACGCCAACGACCGATACATAAGTCATGGTCCACAGAGCAATATAAACCACTACGCGTTAGGGTGGTCCAAAAAGACATTTATTTTATTTTCCCATGGGGCACCCCCTTATTTTGTTACATATGCTAAGTTGATAAATTATACCAAGTTTCATAATTTTATTTTAAACTATAAAGTGGTGCTCAACGCCTTTGATGTTTTTTATATTGTATGGAATGTGAAAAAATTAAATTACTGTTTCTTAAATTTTTATTTTAGTTATTGCTTCTAGACTGTTTAAACATAGTATTTTTAAGCAACATAGTAGAAGTTAATTTTTCTTTCTATTTTTTAAGCTTATTTGAATCTTCACCAAAAAGTCAACCGAATCAATAATTTATTAAAAATAAAAATAAAATGTATTTTTTACTTACATGTCTTTTAAATCCCGTTTTGAACAGTATTAAAGCAATAACTGACATAAAAATCAAAAAAAAAAAATATTTATTTATTTTGGGATTCATAAAATATTATATTTTTCAAAGGCATTGAGCACCACTTTGGAGTTGAGATAAAATTACGAAACTTGGTATATTTTATCAACGTAATAGCTGTTACAAAATAAGAGGGTGCCCCATTAAAAAAAATACATATTTTTTTCTATACAAACGTGGACAACCCTACTACGCGTGTACGTAAAGTTCAAATTCAGTTTTGACATTTTGTGACTTGGAGTCTCAGAGACAGCTTTTGTATTTGACGTGGCTTCAAAAAGATTAACCTAATGTTAGATTCGTAGCGACCAAGAGGTAAACATGTTCACTTTCCGTGCTCAATGTACAGTTGCGTCCGGAGCGTTCAAAAATATATTTATTGCCATAACGATAGAGGCGATTTCAGATATCTTTAAGAGCCCGGACGCTATGATATATGATGGCGACTGTACACGCCTAGCCTTTAAAACAGCCATATTAGAAAAGATTAAAAATAAAAGACAGTCATGCAGCTTTTTTATTTTTTTATAAATCATTGCGTTCACACGTGCGCCCTCACCGAAGCCAACTCACCTTCTTGTAGTGTTCGGGCCCTCTTTAAAGGCTCGCTGGGTTCCCCCGTCTCGAGGTCGGATTCGGGAGAGAATTCATGGTCGGATTTGCCGAATTCCACTGTGGATTTATAAAACTTATTTGATTATCATAAATACAGTGAAATTGAAGGGGGTTGGGGCCAAATCACACCGGATACAATGATAATAGAAATAATATCCAATGTGGCAGCACCACAGATCAGTATAGATAGTAGGGTGGTTCTTATTTTTGCAATTTTGTAGGATGTTCGAACCAATAAAGGAGCTCTTTGCTCTCCCGATTGCAATTTT
The DNA here is from genome assembly GCA_025490895.1 of Thaumatotibia leucotreta. Lineage (NCBI taxonomy): Eukaryota > Metazoa > Arthropoda > Insecta > Lepidoptera > Tortricidae > Thaumatotibia > Thaumatotibia leucotreta. Next base: position 1,400 of record JALPQI010006847.1, read on the forward strand.
CTATGAGACACCCTCTCATTTTGTTATTTGATAAAGAAACCAGATTTGTTTTTTTTTTTCAAGTATTATAAACAAAAATTAGGGGTCGCTACCGAAGTACGAAGTTCAAGAAAGGCAAAATCATTAGTCGCTTTTTTATTACTTCGGTAGCGACCCCTAATTTTCGTTTATAATAATAAAAAAAAAAGACAAATATGACTTATTTATCAAATAACAAAATGAGAGGATGTCCCATAGAAATTTGCAATCAGCAGGGCAAACAGCTCCTTTATTCGTTCGAACATCCTACAAAATTGCAAAAGTAATGACCAACCCTAATAGATAGCCAACGGAGGCGTGGCGCATGTCGCAGCGATATGGCCGTTTGGCCTCTTTAATTAGCCCGATGCGCGCCCTTTGAGCCAGTTGCAATTTACCCGCGATTGCGTAATGAGCTCTGACATTTCCGCAAAGAAATTCAATAAAATACAGCAGCTTTCGGTACTGATCTTCGATTGAATTTTTTTATACGAAATTTATAGGAAAGAATCGAAATTTTCGAATGCAATTTATGTTTTGTTTTTAATTAATGCAAATTAGCTATTAGATGTTATAATATTATTATTTGAAAAACTAAGTTCCGCCGAGTTTCTTGCCGGATTTTTCGAGGTTAGAACCGGACGTAGATTTTTTTTCTCATTTGCTAATTAGTTTAACGATTCAAAAGCGCTCGTTTCTGGGCCTAGTTGAATAAAGAATACTTTGACTTTGAATATTTTGCAATTTTTAACAGACTTCAAAAAAGGAGGAGGTTTTCTATTCGACTGTTTTTTTGTTGTTGTATGTATGTTACCCGATATCTCCGAGAATCGTGAACCAATTTTAATTTTTTTTGTGATCGAACTTGTATAACCCCGAGATGGTCCCGTTGGCACCAAGTTGGGGTCTGATGATGGGATCTTGGAGAAATCGAGGGATCTCATCAAATGTTATAGGTACATGTATGGAGCTTTTGGTAATTTTCATTCATTTACAAGATTTGCATTCAGAAAGTAGGATTTGATGGTAGGAAATCAATGATGGCAACCACAAATGATAGGATCTTGAAGAAATCGGTTGTTTTCAAAATGTATATACTTCGTTTTATTTAAGATTAGAATTATCTGTCAAACGGGTGAACAAAGAAGCAGTGGTCGTAAACCTTCCTTCTTCGATTTCGGCCGATACCACTGAATTTCTCGGAACTTATGTACATACATATCATTTGATATTTACCGATAGCTGAACGCATAGTTTTCATATTTATTATTAATTTGTTGGCAAAACTGTATTAAAGAAATATAACTGTTTTATAAGCAAGATGGCGGCAAATTAGAAAAAAGCTAAATATTGAAGGTTTTCATTTAGTGTTTGGCGGTTTTTAACTAAGTATTTGTTTATAAATTTGTAACTCATATCGTACCGATTTTACATTTACCTACTGAATTTAATGAAGTTTACAGTCTAAAATTTAACAATATTTACATATTTAATCTAGCTTACATTATGCACTCCCAGTACTTTTAAAAGTCATGCATTTAAGGATTAAAACTATCGGTATAAAAGCGGACACGGTGTCATAAAGACTGAGCAGATAACAATACTAAGACAACCCTACCCCCCATCGGCAACGTCGTTTAGTATTTGTCGCCATTATAGGCGGCTTTAATCTGGGACGCTCTAATGTAGTTTGAATTTGGTAACAAATTAGAAAATAAAACTCAGATGACATACATAGTTTTATTCACTGTCAGTGGAAGAGTCCGAGGACTCGGAACAGTCGGAACCACCAACGTTTATAATAAAATTTTGCTCTGTGTTATCTATTACATTATCTAATTTCATTTAAAAATGTATTTTCTTTAAAAAAAAAAAAATCTTTTAAAATGTTATATACCGTAGCCAACGATATGCCAGCAGTCTCAGCAGTATTTTTCACACGGACCGATTTAGTGGGATATTCCTTTCTATGGCACATTTCTTAATTTGTAAATATTCACCACCATCCGCTTTTCAATGGCAGTCACAGGATTTTGCTTTTGCCGCTTCTTCTTTAGAGATGAAAAAACGTTATCCGAAACGGCTACGACATCATCCATTTTAAATGAGCACCAACAAACAAAATATCTAAATAGATCAACAATTAATAACGAAATTGATCAAAAACGATAACAACAATCTTAAAGTAAGCTAACAGCAATATAAAACACATCCGACTCAACCGACAACAATATGAAATCGAATGATAGATAGTGACAGTGACATTTTAAAATTGTGTGAGAACTCTGCCTCTTTAGGTTTTTTAATGTACAACCTTTCCATGAAAATTTGCAAACGCAATTTATTAAAATTCTTATCTTTTCATCTTAGAATATAAATTAACTAACATTATGTTTCTTATCTGTTCACAACACTGAGTAATGTATGTATTAATATAGCATGATAATAAATTCGTGATATTTAATAACTCGTATTCACTGTTCGATCCACAGAATTTGCCTGTAAAAAAAACCTTATATCTCGTTCTGCAAAGGTCTTTCTAATGCTAAAAAAAACGAAGTATAGTGATTATCATCGCTAATGCTTTTTAACATTGGACGTTACATGTATTATCATTATTAATCAACATTAATTGAAAGCAATAAAATAATAGTAAATTAAAATCAACGCATAATATTAAAATCAACAAATCAGCGCAGAAAAAATAGCCAGACGGGCTTAAACCCACAACCTCAGTTTTCTTTAGCAATTTTTTTTGTATTGTTGACGCTCAGTTTTTTTTTTAACCATATCCTGGGGACTGACATAACAACTTACGGTCGGGTTCAGGCCTGTCGGACAGCTCGTCGCGGTCGGACTCGTCCAGAGTCGTAGGTCGCCCGTATTGGAAGCGAAGACCTATGTCTTAAACACAGAACAAAAAAAAAAAAAAAAAAAAAACTCACGGTCGGGTTCAGGCCTGTCGGACAGCTCGTCGCGGTCGGACTCGGAGTCCGGGTCGGACTCGTCCTGCGCGCGCCAGCCGGGGCCGGCTGCGGTCCGGCGCCGGACAGGGGAACCGGAACTGCTGCCGGAGAGACGCCATTCTTCTTCGTCGTCTGCTCCCTGGAATATACCAACGTGGTTCAATAAGAGGTCGAGCTGAAAATATTGTAGGATTACTACTTTAGAATTACTGACTGTAGGATTTAACGAAACTGATGGAATATTAATTTAAAGTCACTGATTGTAGGAAACAATAGTTTATTGTATCACAACTTCACAAGGTCAAATCAGGAGGTCAAAATAGCACAAATAAGAATTTACTTAATGAGTGATTCTACTATGTCCCTTGGGACTGGGAATTGGGAGTGAACCGGGCAAGTCGCTAAGCGGGGGCTAACTGACGCTGCCCGCGCCTCGCGGCCTGCACTTCGATTGCTATATCAGCATATTATTCATTACATATGTGTCCCTACAATATGCAGGCTTAGCACATGATTGGTGCGACAGTATGTCGCCGCGAGATAGATCTCCCGTCCTTCACTAGCTATATTAACCTTTTCAACGCCAAGAACCACTAAAGTGGCCGTGTGTTATCATGCCCACCACGCCAGTAACCACTAAAGTCAACCTCTGTAGCCTAGTTGGTAGTGACCCTGCCTACAAAGCTAGAGGTTCCGGGTTCGAATCCCGGCAGGGGCATTATTTGTGTATTTATTTATCACAAATATTTATTCCTTGGTCATGGTTGTCCTATGTATTTAAGTATCTATATGTATCTATCTATTATATATATCGTCGCCTAGTACCCACATCACAAGCCTTAATTGAGCTTACCGTGGGACTAGGTCGATTTGTGTAAGATGTCCCAAGATATATTTATATATTTTATTTATATTTATTTATAAAGTGGTCATCGAGCATGCTGTCAAAGTAACTGTCTTGCTGATAGATAAGGTTCATTTTCGTTGTTATTTAGTAGAGATACTGGCGTGTATGATAAATTTCGATGACAGAGGGAAGGCGTTGAAAAGGTTAACAAACGAGGGACGGATAGACTATCTCGCGGCGAGATACTGTCGTGCCAATCATGTGCTAAGCATAATAAAGTGTGACAAAATAGTAGTCACGTCTAATAATATGTATACATTTCGGAACGTATGTCAAAAGTATAAGGATCAAAATCGTATACGTGTTATTAGAGCTGACCGTACATTACGACACGAGTGCGAAAAATATGAAATTCGAAGCGAGTGGCGATGTTTTAAAACACGACCGACAGGGAGTGTTTTAAACCAACATGAGTTACGAATTTCGTTTTTGCACGTGTCTCGTACGACATTTTTTAGTACAGATGACCCTCCGAAGTTTCAAACCTGACGTAAAATTACACACTTCTCGCACTAGAACCTAAAAAACACACCATCTGTACTAAAAATATACTTTTCAGTATAGACCGCGCTTTTAATACGCGCTAATGCGATAAGTGGTTCATTTTACGTCAGGTCGAAATCTTCGGAAGGCCATATGTACTGAAAAACGTCATACGATACATGTGCGAAAAAGAAATTCGTAACTAGTGTCAATTTAAAGCACTCCCTTCGGTCGTGCTAACTTATCTCCACTCGTTTCCAACTTCATTTTTTTCGCGCTTGTATCGTAATGTAGTATTGCCTTCATAACTGTTACCATAATAAATAATAAAACATAATTTGGATTTAAAAAAACTACATTAATATTTTCTTCGGTTACCACGAGGATTACTCATAAAATAAAACTATGAACTATAGTTTTATTTCATAACTACATTAACTTAACGAAATCTCATACCTTTTTCTTATGAATCATCTTCATCTCCCTCAACGCTACTTCCTCTTGATGCCGCCTGTCTGCTTCCTCTTTGATCTTCTGTTGAGCGATCCGGCGAGACTGCCGGACCGGCGTCTGATCCGAATCGGAATCCTTAGCTTTACTTTTCTCCTTCCCTTTGGGCTTTTTCTTGAGAACTTTCTTACCCAACTTTTTACCTGCTGTAAATTGAAATCGGAGATTTTAAGGAAGTTAACTTACCCTTATTTTATAAAATCCCTAACTTAGATAAGACTTTTTGCTGGTAAAAAAAAAGATTCAGAACTTAAAACCATTCTTAAATAGTCGAGTTGATGATTTGTATTGGGGCGGATTTTTTTTTTATTTTGCAAATTTGGATTTTTTTATATTTTTTCTACTCAGAATCGCGAGCTCTTTCGATCCTCATCAGCAGAAAAGTGTCCCAAAAATTCCATACATTTTTTTGTCTTCCACTGAGTTACGGTCGAACAAAGTGTATGAAAAATAGGGCCACTTTTTTATTTCTCTCAGGATTGAAGGAACTCGTAATTCTGAGTAGAAAAAATTAAAAAAAAGTCCAATTTTAAGAAACGACAACAAAATTAAAATCGCCTATTTAGCTCATTTTTTAAATATCTAAATATAACACATAGCTAAAATTTAGCAGGCCCTACCCAAGATTCCATTCTGCAATCATATACGATAAGCGATAAGTCACGTGACTATAATAATGTATCGAAATGGTCACGTGACTTTTCGTATGAATCTGTCATTCTTATACATTTATGACTTATCGCTTATCGTATACGATTGCAGATTAGCAGTTTTTTCTGTAATTATTTGTTCCAAAGAATTCTCTCTTTGAATTAAAGTGTCGCCATACAAACATAATATCCATATCATACGTTTACCTATACTGTATAGTGTTTCTTCTTCTGAATCATCACTAGATTTTTTCTCTAGCAGCTTCGCTTCAACCTTTTTTCTACAAAATAAAGTTATATTTTAATATTCTGTTAACAATAATTTAATAATAAATAAATCTTAAATCCCTTCATAAACGTTACCTAACTTAGCAGTATAAGTATTGTTTTCAGTTTTATTAAAGGTTTGATAAGATGGAAAGGAACAATTTATTGGCTTGCTGGGTATTGCTTATTTAATTTGAAAGGTGTGACACAACCATGTTCGAAAGTTAAAGTTTTCTAGAAAGTCCAGCATTTTTATTTGTGAAGTAGCCATTGTGTTGCGCTATCTGTTCATAGACACGGTGTTTTTATTGAGTTCCGTTAAATGAAGGAAGCTTATTTAGGTCAAAAATAATCATTTTCTCAAAAAACTACTTAGTCTTACTGTTATTGAGTTATTAAAAAAATAAGTTTAATGACTGAACAAGTGTATTGCCACCTTTATTACATCCTAATGTTACTTATTTTGACATGTGCCGTTAGTCACCTGAGATCTTATTCTTAAGTTTCTCTCACACTTGCCATTTCAATTATTATGTATGAAAACAAAAAAAAACGAAATTAAAAAAGCCGATATTTTAGGCAACTTCTAGTAGCCTGTCTAATTTAACGGAAATATAAAAAACACCCTGTATAACATAGAAAATTAAGTTTATGTAACCATTAAGTTTCTGTACCTGGTTGTGACAACTCACAAATCTAAATAAGAAATACCCTGCTAAGTTAGAAGACATTTATGATAGAGGAAAGTGTATAAAAAAGTTACCTTGATGTCGTGATAATTTTCTTAGGTTTTATTTTGAGTCTCTTCCCACTAGTGATGGGCATGTCATCCTCGCTTTCACTCTGAGATTCAGATTTATTCCTATCACTGTTCGTCGCATCTAAAAGCGACCTCTTTAAAGGCTTAGATTTCTTTTCCTTACTATTACTTTTTTCTACATCACTATTATCTACCTTATTCTGTAGTATTTTTTTTCTTTTAAATTTCCCTTTGTTAGCTTTAATTTTCTTTCTCATAGCTATTGGATCTTTTTCTGGCTCTTTAACGTTGTTTTCATTGTTTTCGCTTTTGGCTTCTTTCTCGTTTGTATCTTTGGAAGATACTTCATCCTTAGGGGTAGGTTCTAAGCGTAACTTTTTAGGAGGTAGATCGTCTTCAGCTTTAGTCTCTTGATCGGGGCTCCCTTCCTTCTCTTGTTCAGTGTGATCGACGTCCTGATCTGAGGACACACTGCTTTTCCTCTTCTCTATAATACTGGATTTACTATCATTACAGTTGTCATCTGATGTAGGAGATAATTCTTTCTTCTGATTTAATTTCAATTTCCGCGCTATTGCAAGTTTCTTTTTCACTTTACCTCTAGTTTTTTTGACATTATTTTTGTTCGGGCTTTCACTATCACTTTTGTCATTAACGCTGCTTTCTCTTTTCAAATCATTGTCATTATTACTTGAATTAGATTTCAAACTATCTGATCTATTAGGCTTCCTTATGCAGTGCTTCTTAGAATCCGGTTTTAGCACTTCTGAATTATCATTAGATTGCTTCTTTAATGATCTTTTAACAGTAGGACCACTTTTTAACTTAACATTTTTAACTAATTTACTTTTACTAGAGTTAGAGATATCATTTACAGAGTTAGAATGTTCACCGTTAACACATTCTTCATTGTCATTTTCTTCATCAGAAGTACGTTGCGCAGTGTTTCCTTCTTCTAATACTTCTGGGTTTCCAGTGTCATTTTCATAACCATTACCCTCTCCATAAAAATACATCACAGGTTCGGATATTTCCTCACCAAAAAAGTAGCTCTCGCAATCAGCCCCACTGCCTTCCCCAGTGACAACCATAACTGGTTCTTCTATTGCTTCACTCACTTCATCTGACTCTTTAGTTTCACTGATTTCCGCACTTGGTGATTTTTCAGGTTTATCTTCATGTTTTGGAGATTCCTTGTTATCTGTACAAATTGGAGGTGTTTCATCCAAATCTGAATCGGCTTTTTCTTTCTTTTCATCTTCCTCTTCGGTTTTCTGGTTTTCTGAATCTTCAGTAATTTTTAATGCTTCCTCTGGTTTATCACTTTGTTCTTCTATTTTTTTATCTTCTATGGAAGGTTCTTCTGCCTTCAAATCATCTACTTTTTTATTTTCTATTTCTAATTCTTGTGTTTTTTCACTGTCTATTGGTTTGTTATCTACAGCATTATCTTCAGATTTATCACTATCAGGTTTTGAGGGGGGTGATTTCTTATCAGATTTAGATTCATCATCATCATGTTCTGATTCAGACTCGGGGCTCAGGAATTCCTCATTATCTTCTTCTGGTTGTGTATTCGGTTTCTGGAATTGCAAATAAAGATAAAGAAACAATTTAAGGATATGAAAGGCAAGACATAGGTTTCATGCCGCTCTGATTTAGTTAGCCAAGAGATTTACTATGAAAATCTCTCAAATCCATTTGTTTTATATTTCCCTGTAAAATTTCAAGACCTTATCTGGGTTTTTCGTACAGACAGATTCTTTGGATTTCTCTGCTTTAAGTGCTGTCGAAAAACAATGATATAAAAAAACAACAAACCTCAGCAGCTACAGCTTCAGTAGAGGGTGGTACTTCATTACTGTTGGAATCTTCATTGGTGTTGGACACAGTTGAGGGACATATTTCTTCTCCGCTTTTCAATTGTCCTATTACTTTGACTAGCTCTTCTCGATTTCTGCAAACAACATGTATTATTAAACTACCTAAAATTTACTTTAAATTAATTGCCCTACCGTGTGCCCTACTCTACTATTTCTTAGCCTAAAGGTCTCTGCACATTATAACAACTCAACGTCGACTCGACTCTGTAAAATATTTAAATTCGTGCCCTATGTCATATGTTCTAGGTTTAATTTCAAAAAAGTGTTATTAGTGTACGACGAGTGGCCTACGCGTCGTACACTAAAGGTATAAAACCACGTTCGTCACACATTGACCGCACGTTGTCCACGCGGCGACTATGCGTATGCGACTTAAGTGTATCGAGCAACCATTTACATTGCCCACTCGTTCACGCCGCGTCGTCCATTAGTGACCATTGGGCGGATCAACCAGTTGACTACTCATCGAAAGTGTGAGTAGAGTTGCTGCCGCGGTGGCGTAGTTGTTATAATGTTGGACCTTAAATTATTGATATACTAAGCACCAAAAAATGTGCAGAACATAAACAGCAGCACAGAATTAGGTGATTGTCCATGGGGATGCTATGGTTGTGAGAAATGTAATATCCATGTATGTAAATATATATTGCCCCCTGTATGTTTCTCCCAAGATTCAGAAATGTATTGATTTAAACTTTCACGATTATCACTCAAATTTTAACAGGCAACGAGACTTAATTGCGTAAACTTACATTAAAACAGTCTACGTGCAACAACGTTTGTAATGCCATACCCGAAAGGTCAGGGTAATATTTAACATAAGTTTCAGAAATAAAATGTATATTCATGTGCTCAATTCTATAGCAATAACTTTATAATACACATTGACTGATTGATGCCTCATGCCCTGAGTAGAATAGCTTACTACGGTTTGTTCATTATCAGCAAGATTGCAGCAAATCTTGAATACCTTTTTAGAAACATAGAAACAGCCTAGCCTATAAACAGAAATTGCCAGCAAAAAGTATTTTATAAATTCTAATAAGAATAATTAGTCCAAGTAGAGTGTGAGTACTCTAATCCAGAATAACGGGTTTTTAGTATACCTTTAATATTTTATATCTTCAAGCCAATCAAAATTTGTTTAATTTCAGAAAGACCAATTCTAATGAAGCAGCAGATCTGCTTCATTAGAATTGGTCTTATATATCTATAATATAATTTCCTATACCTCGCTATTAACTGCCAAGTCTCCTCATCCTGGTCCTCCCGGTACAGACAAAGGTTGGCTTCATCGTCCACCTGCAGCCAGTACACGCAGCCCTGCTTGTCTCGCCCGATGGGGTCCAGTCGGAGCTCCTTACATGACAGAGCATTTACTGCGGCTTTGAACTTCGCGTGGCATGTGAATTGGTATTCAAGTAGTATCTGTAGATTAAAAACATTATTAACACAGTGATGAGCATTACTTTCGATTAACCATTATTAATTTAAATTTCCTTATTTCACACATATAAGCTTACAGTAATAAATAGTTTTCAACATACTTACACCGTAAACAGTAATTATATTAATTTCCAATCTAGATCAAACTCAAAGTAGTAAATGTCAAATATATTAATATGCTACAATTCATTACAATCATACACAATATAATAAATCAATCATAATTACAAAATGAAAGATATGACTATTAGTTAGTTTTTTTTATTTTATTTGGTATTGTAATTTTTGTATGTACTTAATAATTTTTTGTAATATTTAGATATTACGTAAATTTAAAAATAATGTAGTTAAGCCTACATTGAGAACGTCTATAGGCGTACTGTCCAAGTGTTATTTTGAGAATATTAGCCAACAACATGACACTGCAGAAATCTTTACTTTAGCTTAGTTGCATACAGTAAAGCTATGTTTATACCTACATGTTGTTGCTGCCAGTATTTAAAACAAAGTTATAAATTTAGCAAAGATAGAAAGAGTTAGAAAGAAGAAGAAAGAAAGAAAACTTCTTTCACTCTTACAGTCAAGGGCATAAATATGTATACACTGTTTTATCTTATGCCGTAAAAATAAGGTGCAAAAGTGTATACATATTTTTGCCCTTGACCATACCACTAGTTACTTCTTAATATTAGCAGCAATTACTTCCCAGTGTGAACTCAGCTTTAAGAACATAATGTTTCTCTAAAGCCATTTTTTTTTAAAGCCATATTCACAAATTTGTTAATTCAGAAATTATTCAAACAGAGCTTGATAAGCATATTGAGCCTGAACATTTTTCCTATGCATTCTAATCCATTTTTGAATTCCCAATGTACTTGCTACTGACTTGATTGTCCAATCCATAAATATAAATAAGACATACAACATTATTCAAACAGAGCTTGATAAGCAAATTGAGCCTGAACATTTTTCCTATGCATTCTAATCCATTTTCGACTTCCCAATGTACTTAACATTGTAAATACCTTTTGACCCCTTGGTATTATAACTATGAAGCAGACTGTACTAAGGCATAAGGTACTGAGCTTATTTTGGCATCTTCAGAATATTTAGGAAAAACATTTGAATAAGCTGAACCACTGCCTATCATAAATAGTTTTTGTGTTAGCCAACATTGAGCAGACTTAACAAAAGTGAAAGGTTCATTTTCTTATTTGAATTGTATGAGATTCTCATATCAATGCAATTTTTTTCCAGATCTGTCCTGTTTTAAATTTGAAACTTCTTAACTTTTAACTTAGGATAGCTGCATATACTTAGGATACTGATGATAATAATTATGTGTAAGTTCAAAATAATGACTCATATTGAAACATCACAGCAAATACTTATTAGAAGTTTTGTAAAAACAACATACTAAACTAATCTCATTTAACAATATAGGGAACTCAATTACTTTAACAAAGTAACTACACTTACTTAGTTGTTTTTATGGCAGATCAATACATTCTGTACACAATAGAAACTAACTGTAATGCTGCCATCAAGCCACTTTCTAATTCAATGATGCAGGTTGCAAAATGTCGTAAAAAGTGCGGTTTGTACCTTCAGGGTCTTTAGTTTGACCTCCGTGCTGGCTTTCTTGTAAGAGAAGCGCTCGATCTCCCACGCTTCTTGATGGTGGCCTTGCTGATGGCAGAACTTGATCAAGCAGCGCTCCCAGCGGTTGCTCTGCACGGACTTCTGTGCGCGCCGCAGCAGCCGCAGGTGCAGCTCCCTCAGCGGCTCCGGAACTGCACAAACATCACTCTCAACACTGTTTGTTTATAACACAACACACCACCACTCTCGTAATACCTTACCTTCCTCCGTATTCTCTATTAGCTGCTGTAATTTTGCTAATGACGGTATCTCCAGTCCGTACAATTTCCCGAAAACCTTCAAAAATGAGTAGATAACGGCGAAATTTGGATCATTCGTACAGGAAATTTCTCCGTCAGACGCCATCGTCGAAACTCAGTTAGTTTTTATACTAAACATCGCTATGTGGCTTCAACTAGTGGTATACAATTGCATCACTTATATCTAGATTAAAATTGTATAAAATGTACATTATTCACGAAAATATCATTTTAAATGTGCACAGAATTCATTATTTTCTTATTTTCTAGTAATAAAATATAACTCAATTGACAGCCATCGTGCCATAGACTTGCGAATTCATAAATGTTTTGTTTTTAATCAGTTTTACCACAGATAAAATAATCTTCAAAAGTACCGTTTGAAACGCTTGTCATGTTTATGCTTCGTGTGACTGTGTACATAAGCCTTTAAATGTCGGCAAAACGCTGTCGGCAAACGGTGTTTTAAGTGTTGCCATGAAAAAATCACCTGTCTAGATTACGTCTGTCTCTGTCTGTGGTTTCCATCAATCCAAAAAATTGGTCAAGAACTGGGTATAGTTTAGTTTCGTTGCGAGTATTTTGTGGTGGCATTGTTTAGTTTTAATCATAATTAAAGTTATACCATCAAACATGTCTTCAGCGTGTTGTGGTACTAAGAAGCAGAAGTTAAACAATTCGTATAATGGTATAGATCGACCTTTAAATGGATACCAAGAATCAGTGGCTATTCCTGATATGTGTTACTTTTGTTTCGATGTTTTGTATTGTCAGCTGCACAGTATGGACCCTCCACAAACGCCAAATTTTACGAACGATGCCTAGTAAGTGCCAGAATGCTTATACTCCAGTGAAACTATTTAATAAGCTAGTCTCTGGGAGGTAAGATTTCCCATAGGCAATTCTTTTGTTTGTCGCATAGAAGATGCTTTGTTCGTCGATTGGGCAATTAGTGGGTCAACGAGTTTACGTCCAAAATGAGTTTATGTCGACGCAAATGTGTGGGTGGTGTTGTGTATTAAGCTTGACTTTTCTTTATTAGCTTTCACTTTTGATACAAAAATGTATTCTTAATGATATTACTAGTCTATATGTATATGGGTGTAGATTTAAGTGTGAGGTGTTGTTGCAGCCCATTGTTTGTGACCTGGAAGATTGGGAAGGAGCATCGGCTCCGAGGCTGCATTGGGACATTCAATGCCATGCATTTGCATTCTGGTAAATACAAGCTTTGGTAATAAAACAAATTATTTTTTACTAATAAATACTATCAGCATAAACATTATAATAAATCCCAGATCTATTATATTTAAAAATTTATAGTGTGGCTAAAAATTTTATATTTAAGATTATAGTAATGTGTTAAAACAATTAACACTGTTTCAAATACTTATCAGGATATGCATATTACTTTGACTCTTAACTTAATTATTTTCACTCATAAATATTTTATTTATCAGTCATATTAATTTCAAGTGTCTTATCATTGTAATATAAATATACTCCAATAAAATATTGTTATTATACTGAATTAAATTGAATACAAACATAATATATGTACTTGTCTATTTTACATTAGGTAAATAACTCGGACAACCCATTGGTTTTTTAATATATTGAGAAATGTTACTTTACTACAGTGTATTTTGTGTTAGTATAGTCTATAGCCCAATCCTTTTAGTCTAATATAACATTGTAAATTTCTTTTAATGACAGAAGAAAAAATATGTACCTGATACTTTATAAATCTAATTTCATCATCATCATAGCCTCTTGATTTTTTCAAAGAGTTATAGCATATCTCTTAAGACAGTGTACCTCTTGGCACTTGGCCAAGGTCTCCTGCAGCAATTTCCATTGGTGTCTGTCTCGGGCTAGCTTTTGCAAATTTGGACTTGGATAAGTTAGGGAGTAATAAAAAACCCTATATAATAATATTATAAGGAGCCGATTGCAACACAATTAAGTGTATAAATTATGTATGATCCATTGACACTTGACTTACTTTAATCAACACATTTCACTGTAGGTATAACAATTACCAAATGGTGTCATGAATTTTTTAACAAACAGTGCTATGCTATGTATGGCGTTTTGACACATTAACATTGTTTTCTGATAAAGAGTCTTCAGAATGAAAATGTTGTGATGGAATGTGGCCATTTACATTTACAACCCATCATTTTTTTAAACTACATGGAAAAAATTATATTCATTAATCATAAACTGATTTGACCTTCGAAATAAATTTCAAACTTACAATTTCATTGAAGAGAAAGAGAGACATTGCGTCTTCTTTCCTTATGCATACTGCCAAGGACTGGAATTCCCTGCCGGCGTCTATATTTCCGAGATCATATAACCCGTCAACCTTCAAGTCAAGGGTGAATAGACACCTTCTGGGCAAACTCACTCCATCGTAGGCCACGTCTCTGCACTTGATTAGTCTGTGGCCATGAGTAAGCCCATTTCAAATAAAATAAAAAAACATCTTTTCGGGTTGTCTCCACAGTTGAGGCAACGTGTGATTTAAAATTAAGGATGTAACTACGTTAGTATAGAGACTCGAGCTTGCATGAGCACATTACTAACCACCCTAACTTCCAGGCCTCCGCGAGTACGCGATAACCAGCGCCCTGAAAGACTCCCGCTTCTCTCCCATCACCCGCGAGGAGGTCCCCCGGCTGACTGTCTCCGTCTCCATCCTGCAGCACTTCGAAGAAGCTGAGCACTATCTGGACTGGAAACTCGGCAAGCATGGCATCCGGATCGAGTTTGTTAGCGAACGGGGGTCGAAGCGGACCGCTACTTATTTGCCACAGGTTGCTACTGAGCAAGGTACGATAGGCTCCTTAACTATGTTATACACCGTGTTTTTATTGATTTCCGTTAAATTTAAGGGAAGCTTATTTAGATCAAAAATAATCAATTTCTCTAAGAAACGAGTGTCTAACTTGTACTGTTATTGAGTTATTAAAAAAATAAGTTTAATGACTGAACAAGTTTATTGCAACCTTTATTACATCCTAATGTTACTTATTTTGACATGTGCCGTCAGCAGCCGTCAGTCGCCGGAGATCTTATTCTTATGGTTCTCTCACACTTGCCATTACAATTATTATGTATGAAAACAAAAAAAAATTTTACGAAATTAACAAAAGCCGATATACCAGGCAACTTCTATTAATATCCCAAGTAACCTGTCCAATGTAACGGAAATCAATAAAAACACGGTGTATAAAGTAGAAAAACCGCTAAATTATATAATTATCACTGTAAAAAACACGTCAATATCAAACTACACATAATTTTGGGAAGGTTCAATTTTTCTTAAAAACTTTCTTACTAATCTTTACAATCTATTGATGCCACTAAATTGGTTCGTAAGGGGTAATCGTGCAATCCGCAGATATAAAAAAAAATAGCACAAAATGCCGTATTTTCAATATTATCATTAGATACATTCGTTTTTGAATATTTTCATGTTTTAAAATTGACTTTTCCATCAAACTTCAAATGCTCATAAAACGAATACCTAGTTTTCGATATCGCGTTCCAACTATTAACGCAGTCCCCCTTATTTAGCTTATTTGAACAGGATCATATGTCAATAAAAAAAAATCGAATGCAGTAAAATTCCCTATTATCTGGCCAAGGCACAGAATACATATTAGTACAAGTACAGAAAACCATCTCCAAAAACCCGTTTAAAGAAATAATGATACTATTAAGTTCAAATTCCCACCGCGAAACGCTAAATGTCACATAGAAGTGCGCTCTCTATATCGCGTAACTTGTACCTTTTCTGAAAAATAAGGTTGAATCCTTTTAAAAAATGATATAATCTTAATATTTCAAAGATAAAATTTCAATAAAATTACAATAAAAAAATGTTGTTCATTGATATAATAAATTCTCTGACAGCGGTCGAATTAGTACGTAGATATTGGAGAAACAACATTCGCCAGTGCGCGACGTGCGTCACCGTTCGCCGTGAGGCCCTACTAATGGCACTACCGAACGTGCTAGTTTGACAGGCCTGGTCAAGGCATAAAACAATATTAACTAGTTAATCGAAATTCAATAGAAATTTGGACTGATCCGCCGCGCGAGACGAGACAATCCGTCAGTGTGTCCGTGCGTGTTTTTCTTAAGAGTTTCCAGACGTACTGTAAGTAATATAAAGTATTTTACTGTATTTTAGGTCAAAGTACTTTACGATTTAATACATTATTTTCTACTCAGTACTCTTTAAACGGACATATACTGTATATCTTAAAATAAATCTGGCAACAGTGGCAACCCTAGTTTCGCCCGAGGCGAAGCACGAGTGGCCCCAATCTTCGGAGTAGGCACGTCCACATTGACAGAGTTGCCTCACGCGGCATTTTGCTCGCGCGGCGAATACAGTGTGGACCGGTTGTTTAATTTAGTACGAACGAAATTAACATAATAACACATATTACCACTAATCTGAATTGTATCTGCAATCACAGCATAGCCATTATAGCCAAAGAATAAAATACATTTTAATGTTCCACACCAATAGCCCACCTAACGAAGACCAAAAGCTGCCTCTCGGGGGAAATAACTCGTGTATAAGCGAATTTTGGCATAGTTGTAGGGAGTGGTGTTTTAAACCACATACTAAAAGTACTGGTGATTAGGGGTGGAGCTAACGGGGGGAGAGGGGTGTAAAGGCCCTTATTTTTAATTTTTGGTAAATAACTCGTAAACCGTGGCTTATAGCAAAAAACGTTCTAGTACATAAGTAATCTACATAAAATTCTCTACAAAAAGACATACGCATGTTTCCTCTGGGATCACTGTGTCATGAGATAAGAAAGCAAGAAGATGAACAATAAAGAAATAAACACATTTGTTTAAGTAGGTATAGCACATACAGGATGCTCGCAACCATTCCAAAAGATTTTAATGTTCAATTCCTGACCATATTTAGAGTCTTTAATGTTATATAAAATTTCCTGGATTCGGCTTGGTTTCAGAGATAATTAACCTTTTTTTGAAATAAGTTTTTCGACGTAACTCAGCATAAAACTTCTTTTTGATTACAATGCTACCACAATGTGTTTTAATATTACCACACCTTTTGCCTGGCAATCAAAAAATGGGAATAAACTTGTCAAAATAACCAGACCCTAAAAAAATATTAAAATAAATAATTTTAACAAATTGTTGTTATGATAAAAAGTACTGGAAATGTTAAAAAGTATGCAAAAAGTTTAAAAAAAAAAAAAGAAAATTTTTTTTTGGTGGTATTTGACATTAGGTCTCATGATAATTTTTGTTTGTTTTGATGTCTAGAATGCATAGTTAAAATCTTCTGACGATGATTATGAGAATATTTTAGGTTTAGATGATAATTGGGAATTTTATTTTTACAAATAAGCAAACAGGGCGCGCCCGGGCGCGAGCATTCCAAAATATTTTAAGTATGCATTCCAGATATCAAAATAAACAAAAATGATTATGAGACCTAATGTCAAATACCACCAAAAAATTTTTTTTTGTACTCTTTTATTTCAGACTTTTTGAATACTTTTTGACATTTCCAGTACTTTTTATCACAATAACAATTTGTAAAAAATATTATTTTAATATTTTTTTAGGGACTGGTTATTTCGTCAAGTTTATTGTCATTTTGTTATTGCCAGGCAAAAGGTGTGGTAATATTAAAACACATTGTGGTAGCATTGTTATCAAAAAGAAGTTTTATGACGAGTAACGTCGAAAAACTTATTTTGAAAAAAAGGTTGATTATCTCTGAAACCAAGCCGAATCCAGGAAATTTTATATAACATTAAAGACTCTAAATATGGTCAGGAATTGAATATTAAAATCTTTTGGAATGGTTGCGAGCATCCTGTATGTGCTATACCTACTTAAACAAATGTGTTTATTTCTTTATTGTTCATCTTCTTGCTTTCTTATCTCATGACACAGTGATCCCAGAGGAAACATGCGTATATCTTTTTTGTAGAGAATTTTATGTAGTTTACTTATGTACTAGAACGTTTTTTGGTATAAGCCACGGTTTACGAGTTATTAACGAAAAATTAAAAATAAGGACCTTTACACCCCCCTCCCCCCGTTAGCTCCACCCCTAACCACCAGTACTTTTAGTACGTTGTTTAAAACACCATTCCCTACAACTATACCAAAATTCGCTTATACACGAGTTTTTTCCTCTGAGTTTCCTTCGTTTGGTGTACTACAATAAAATATAAAAGGAACGGTTTTGATGCTAATCTGTCAATCCGTCCGTCTGTCCGTCACGTCGAGTCCGATACCTCGAGAACTAAGCTATCTATTGGAAACATAGTATAACTTAATATAATAGTTATGAAAAATGCTAACCCATATACGTTGAAAGTGTTATTTTTTTAGTAACTATGTACCTGTAATGTCAAATTTGAAGAGGGAACCAAGTTATAATAAAATACTTTTTATGTCAAGTTGCGTATCAGAAAAAAGTTTGAATTGTACATTCCAAATCTATATTTTTTGTTAGGAATAAATAACGATTTTTCACGCTATCATGAATTAAATGATGCTGTATTGTAAATTCAATTTACAATAAAAACATGAAATTATTTGTATGACGTAACGAAAATCACAACAGCATGTCAGTAAAGACTTTCATGAAATTCCAGGTTGGGACCAAATCCAAACAATCGATTCGCTGCTCCGCAAGGGCGGGTACAAGGCGGCAATCACCGGCGAGATGCGACGCAGCATCAAGCTGACCCGCTACCAATCCGAGGAAATCTCAGCCTCATACAGCGACTATATCAGTCAGCGTTGCTAGCACGGCGCCCAACCCTTCCGAGGACCATTGACTAGCGAGTCGCCTCGGGGGTTTCCTATGGAAACTATGTACAGCATAAACCGCTATCGAAATGAGATCACCTCCAGTGAATGCATTCAGCGCTGCTAGCACGGAGCCCAGCCCCTCCGAGAATCATTGACTAGCGAGTCACCTTGGGGGCTTACCATGGAAACTATGTACAGCATAAACCGCTATCAAAACATGATCATCATAAGCAAATGCAGTCAGCAGTGCTAGCATGGAGCTTCCCTTAGGGGTTATCATTATATAATTCGAGGATATCACTGCCTCCTACAGCGATTACATGAGTCAAAGCTGGCATGGTGCTCACCAAATTCTGGGGGCACTTATTGGGAATAGCAGCAGCCTGTCAATGTAATGGATTCCAGCTATTAAAATTGTACAGCATCTGAAAATTGCTATCAATCCGAGGATATCCCTACCTGCTAGCACGAAACTTAACACAATAACTGGAACAAGCTGCTGTAACTTGTTGCCCTGGGCGCTTCCAACTATGTACAAAATAAACCACTATCAAAATGAGATACCATTCCCTCCAATCGCATCATCAGTTACTATTATATTGAGTACTGCCAGCACCAAGCTCACCATATCCTGAGGGAAATGAAATGACTATCACTCTGATTTAAAAGAGGAATAAAGTTCAGGCCCTCTATGCCCAACGGATAGCGGTTATAATCCTCATGGGCTGGAAAACAATTATAATTCACCGGCCGCCAACTCTTTATAGTGTTAAGTTAGTTTAAGTGTACTAGTGTCTAGTGGCATGAAGTCAGGATTATGCTCAAAGTGAATGTGTCTTAAACAACACTGCCAACAACATTCCGAACACCAACGAACGAGTGCAGTGACAGTTTGGGTGATGTGTGCATATTTTATGGTTCATTTTTGTTTTGGCGTAGCAGTTTTGGCGGGGAAGGTTTCCTATAGTTTGTTTTGTAACATCAGAAAGAAGGTAAGCAATAACAATGTATGTCTTTATTCAAAACATTTGAAAAATAAATCAGAGCTACTAAATCATGTACAATAATTTACATTATTTTGTTTTCATAATAATGTACACCAATTTTAAAGAGTTTTTAATAAAACGATACTTCAAGATTGTTTACCTGCTATCTAATGCTTAAAAAGAAAACATTATAACTATTATAAGTTAATAAAGCAAAAGAGGACATTATATCTCAGGCATTTCAATTTATTTTCCCATTGTCTTACGTATATGTCGCGTATGTTTAAAATTGTTTTATAATGTTTCGTCAATGTTATGCTTTTGAAATGGTATTTGGTAATGAATGACTAATCAATCAATGTTTTGAATCATGCCAACTCAGACTTTGATCAAGTCATGTGATCGTAGTTTTGGGCACATAACTATAATCTGACAGATCAACTTGTAAACAGAAATGGTCAGTTGAAAAAAAATTGTGTACGAACCCCACGAACTTAGAACTTAACATAGTAAATATGAATATCGTGCAGTTTCTTACTGGCAGGTTGGTTTGTCAGACAGTAATCGTATCAGTAGTTGGATCCGCACTGAACGAGCCGCCACGCGAATAAATTGCTGCGCGAGGCAACTCAGTTATAGTGGACGTGCCACGCTTGAGGCAAAAACACGTTCACACTGAGCGAGATGCCTGCGACGAAACTGTCGCGCGAGGCAACTTGATCGTTTTTTGGTTTATTTATTGTTGGGAAGCAAACAGCGATAATAATACATAATATTAGAACACGTTTTGCACATGCTTCACCCAAGACAATCGGCCGCCCGTCCTTTTGGCTCGTAAGCGTGGGTCCGGCTATTGTATTGTTTTACTGGGAAAATTGTAGTTTATATTTAAGAGCTTTAGCACACATCTCTTTGGTTTTGTCTTTACGTGTAGCCCGTCTTAAATTTATAATAAAATTATACTTTTTGTCTTGTCATAAATGGATTCGATGTTGTAAGCTTATAGGTGGTTTCTTTAAGGGTAGTTTAATAGTAATTAGTATTACACGGAGACTAATGTGAAGTTGGCAGAGAGTAGGGCTGCCATCAGTCCGGCTTTCCCCGGATTCAACCTAGTTTGGGGAAAACTCAAACAGTTATCAGATGAGGAAACCTTGAATTTAAGTAAATACCAGAATTATTGTGTACAAAGTAAAGTCCGGAGAAAAAAGGGATTTACGCCAACTCTCCGGCGTGTTTACACTTTTCGGCCTGTTCTGCGGCCCTACCGCGAAAGGACCCCGGGCCTAAAGTATGGAAAATGTGGTTTCAGTCAAATCTTCTGAAATTTTGATATGTTATAGATTTCAGTGCCCTGAACAAAAAACTCTCTTGGTGCTACCACGGTTTCCGGGTCCCTTTCCATGTTCTGCTCGATTTTGTACCAGATAACAAAGTAGTACTTAGTCCTACTTCGGGTCTATTTATTTAAACAATTGACATTAGTTTGAACCTTTTTTGCGATAATGCTGGTTAGTTAAAGACATAAAACGTCTACATACAATGCCGACTGAGTTCAGCAATCGGCCACAATTAATACACACATGGGACTCGTTGTTGAACTCAGCCGGCATGTTGTTCATAGATTCTCTGAACGAAATAGCAGATTGAATTTTTTCTTCGTTGTTTTCTGGTAGGTATCCACCACAGTGTACAAAAAACAACAGCATTATTACATACGAAGCAATGTCCTCTATTTTAAAAGTAGCGCCATATTTTCTAATGTTTGAATGAGTTCATATTTTACAATGCTAAGTAGGTAATATATTATATTATAGAATCACACATTTAGCTATAAACGATAAGTCAATCACGTGCGTATGAAGTTGACATTGTAGACGTTTTATGTCTTTAACTAACCAGCATTATCACGAAAAAATTTCAAACTAATGTCAATTGTTTAAATAAATAGACCCGAAGTAGAACTAAGTATAGGTAAAAAACTTAAGTAAGTCACCTGTTGTATGTAGTAGTGATCTATTCAAATAGACAATACATGTTTAAATGCGAACACAAACAAAACAAATGCCTATATGGATAGATTGCAACCGGGTCCATATTGGCACTTATACAATTTTTTCTTCGAATATTTTTACTAATACCGTTTTTTACTCATAATCATCATTACTCCGAAAATTTTATCTCATACTTTTTTTCTTACTAAAAATTATACTTCTACCTACAATGTTCATAACGATTTTTATTTCGAAATTTTATCCTCCTAAAGTCGTCAAGTAGATTAATCTATACTCATAAAGTTATTTGAAATAAATTGTTTACTTATAAACATTTTCCCATTAGGTTCACTCTGTTGTGGTATAATTCTTTTATGAATAACATAAACTATGTAGTCATAATGGGCTTTGTGCAGAAACTGTTGTGGCATACTCAACTTTAGCATATTTCTTTGTGGCAGATTTCGAGTTGTTCGAATATTATTCGAGCATAATTTCGATGCTCCTATTTATGATGAGGCATAATCTGGATGTGCATAAAAAGTATCGGCATAGTTTGTTTTAGCATAACAGAGAAGGAATAATTACATCCTCTCAATATAATCGAGGTAGTAGTAATATTTTGTACGTTACTTACTGTGTTACTGAGCTGAGTACTTTCTAGGTTGCTAAAAAAAAAATAACCTCGAAGACTAAGGCGGGAGCAGAGCTCCCGCCTTAGTCTTCTAACCTAACCTATCCGAGTCGGATTTGCCCCGGAAGGTTTTGTTCGCTCGCTTCGCTCGCTCACTGCAGAAATTTCCGCCCTCACAGCAAATTCTGCCTGACGAAAAAGGCAAGTTTCGAACATGCAAAAAAAAATGCAAATCTAATTTCTGTCTTATAACACTCGGCGTAAATAATGATATGCCAAGATAGTTTCGGACAAAATAATATTCGAAATATTGTTATTTAAGCCAAGTGATGTTTCTGTCTCATTAAGTTAATGCCAAAATAGATTATACCAAGTCTGTTATGTCCTAAGCGTTTCGGACAAATAAAGTTTAGAGGGAACCCGTTTAGTACAGTACCTACTCTGCCACAACCTGATTTGTGCAGGTAGCTAGTTTACAGTAATAGTACGATTTATATTTAATTAAACAATAATAATTCATACATAAAACCAGTACAGATAAAAATAAATACCTATAACATTAGAATATATAGCATAAAATAAGTATAGTGAAAAATTATATAAACATAAAAGTTAGTACTAAAAATATGTATGAAAAACAATATTATGAACATAAATAATTCTATGTGATGATAATTATGAACAAAGATTATTCTAAATACCGATCATTATGAAGTTAAATTGTATAAGAAACATTTTCGGAGTTCCAATAATCTAAGTTGCAATTTTATAAATACTTTGGCGCACCCATTGCAACCACATACAACAGGAGCTTTTCTTAACTTTTTCACCTATACTACTTTGTTATCTGGTACAAAATCGAGCAGAACATGGAAAGGGACCCGAAAACCGTGGTAGCACCCATAGAGTTTTTTGTTCAGGGCACTGAAATCTATAACATATCAAAATTTCAGAAGATTTGACTGAAACCACATTTTCCATACTTTAGGCCCGGGGTCCTTTGAATTCCGGAAAGTTTGTGTCATTCTAATGACGCCTTCCTTCTTTGGAGTTACATAGACAAATCCTCGAAATTTAAGAATTACAAAGTTCGCGGTAGTAGGCCTTGTTTTACGAATGTCGTGATGGC
Organism: Thaumatotibia leucotreta; assembly: GCA_025490895.1. Classification (NCBI taxonomy): domain Eukaryota; kingdom Metazoa; phylum Arthropoda; class Insecta; order Lepidoptera; family Tortricidae; genus Thaumatotibia; species Thaumatotibia leucotreta. The sequence continues at coordinate 24,768 of JALPQI010006847.1, forward strand.
AGCCCTAGCCCCTGCTAGGGGAGCTGAAGGTGCTCCTGTACTCCCTGTGGGGCACGAGACATTATGTTTTTTTTAACTTTCCCGCCGGAACCTTCGCCCCGCCGACACTTGCCACTTTGATCGCAATATTGACTGTTGACATCTGTTGTTACAATAAAACAGTTAAACGACCACTGCGTTTGTTTCTTTCTGACGCTTGATTCAGTTCATGAGTTGAAAAGAGACAAAACTAATAAGGTTTAAGAGTTTTCTGTTTATTTCCTGACACGTCATAATTATGATTATTGATCAGATTGATTATTGTACACATCATGTGTTTATTTCTAGATTCATCTTCAAACAAGATACCAACAAGTCATATCTGAGTAAGAAAAATACAACAACAATCTCCCCTAATATTTTAATCTTGTGAAATAAGTATAAACTTTAAAAATAGGATGATATACAACAGTATGTCACCAACACAATGTTACACATTTAATTAATTTCAGCGCCTATTTTAGACACATTGTTATTTTATTCTAACCACTGTTGTTCATTAAAGGTCATGAATTCGTAGGTAATTTAGTTCTTACCTTCCCTTTTGTATTGATTTGTATTCAAATAATTTTATGATATTATGACCTCGATAAAGAGTTAAAATGAAGCTTTAAGGCTTATTATAACCATTCATTTGTACTTGTGCTTTTAAAATAATAGTAATTTCGACCATATAGGGAAATAAAGGGACTCATCTTCCGAATTATTGAATTAAAATTCTGCATTCGTGCACTTCACAACAGCTATCTTTAATATTAACCATTTGAGCTTTCTATCAATACAAAAATTAAACATTACTACGGAAAAGTTATAAAATTAATTTCAATGAAATCAAGCACGTAAGTATTAAAGATTTAACAGCCTTCATTAGCTACAATTGAATTTGACATTCTAATTTTTTGTTTTATATGCTGAGCTTGTCAGCTTGTATTAAAAATAAAAAATCACAAAAATAAAAGTACTTATTAATTAAATCATTAATTCATTAGATGATAGCATTATCTAGGTATAAGGTGCAGTTCTTATGCTATAGTCACAATGTGAATAATAATTAATAATAAATCTAGAATATCCTTATATATCATACATTGGTTTTGTAATGAGAAAATTATAAAAAAAGTAAATAATTATGAAAGGACAAAAAAAGTATAATTATGATCCATTTGTTAGGGCGGTTATCCGTCAGTTATTTATAATTCGAGTCGTTATTTAATTTAGAAACCCCACTACCCTATTAACCCCCTTATTCATAAAACAAGCAGCTTCGTAAAATCCTGGCGTACTTACACAAGTACAAATTAACGACAGTTAAATTTAAATGTTGCGAACTTGTAACACAGTTGCTTTTCTATCGTATGAACTATATGAATTCGAAACACGAAGTTAGTGACTAGTATTTTAATGATTCGGTTATAAAATCCCAAACAATCAGTTTAACGGGCTATGACTTAGGAGGGTACATCAAATAATTTATGTTTTTACCAAATCTCAAATTGCTAGTTAAGAGCAACCGAATAATTAGCTAATATTGTAGCGGCATAATATACATTATAGCCAGTGAGTTATGGAGGTTAATTGTATTTGAATTTGTTATGTGACATTACACAGCTTGGTTAAAGCCGCGTTTATATTTGTCTGTTGTGTTGTGTTGTGACGCATCAGAACGGTATCGGTTTCAAGTATTTAATATCGTTGCATTCACATTTATCTGACGCACTGTGTTGTGACGGCGTGTGTTGAGTCGCGTCACGAGCGATCCCGGTCCGCGTCAGACCGGGTGAGGTACGGGGGGCGGGGAAGCGACACGGCACAGCAGTGTGAACGCGCCAGTGTCGTGTCGTGATGCTTATATTGCTTAAGCCGCGTTTATATTTGTCTGTTGTGTTGTGTTGTGACGCATCAGAACGGTATCGGTTTCAAGTATTTAATATCGTTGCATTCACATTTATCTGACGCACTGTGTTGTGACGGCGTGTGTTGTGTCGCGTCACGAGCGATCCCGGTCCGCGTCAGACCGGGTGAGGTACGGGGGGCGGGGAAGCGACACGGCACAGCAGTGTGAACGCGCCAGTGTCGTGTCGTGATGCTTATATTGCTTATGCACAATTTTCTGAGGAAAATAATTCATATTTTTTTTATAAAAACCTTACCTTAAACATATATCATGTCATTTTTTGTACTAATAGGCTTGTGAAATTTTGTCTGCATTTTTGTATGTCTTCTGCAATCAAACTGTGCCTTCGACGTTCTAAAATACTGACGAAAATTTTCAGGATCACTCGGATCACTCTCAAGCTTGAAAGGTATGACGCCAGGCCTCCGTGCTAGGTCATCCCTTTACGTCAGACTACGTCACGGCGCGTCACCAACAGCATACGTAGTGCATCGATGTACCGTCGTGTTAAGTGATTGTGCAATCGATAACATAAGTGATCAATGAAAGCAATCGGCCACTGTAACTCAGGGCCAATCGCGACTTCCAAATCAGTTGGGTTGGACAATTAATTTAAGGTTTAATTGTAATTTTGCACCAAATATATTCTATTCTGAAGTACAGACCTCTTATCAATTACCTCCTCCGCTGTTGCCACTCCCTAATTACATAATTGGCGCAGTCGTTGAGTTGAGTCGGTCTAGTCGCGAATAGATCACCGAGATCTTGTTCCGGCATCGATCAGCAAAAGGACCCTGGCAGACAGACGAGGCGATCAAGAGGTATAAACAGCGGAATAGAATCGGCGCATAAGAGGGAATCAACGATGAAATTGGCTTGGTGAGTGAGTACACTTATGAGATTGGTTGTAATTTACTATCCCAGTGTTCCTCTCCGCCAAAATTTTTCACCCACGTAGACCGAATTCCCCTAGGTTAGGTAATAATTCAAGAAACGCCCTTTTGGACGCTAATAGAGATCTAGATAATTTAAATAATAGTTTTGACTCCGATTTAGAGGACTTAGGAAACATGGCAAACGTAGATTCCATTTTTAAGGCCGTTCGCCTAGTACCCGAATTTGACGGTAATCCACATGTCCTGACTAGGTTTATTAGACTTTGCGACCAATTGGTAGCAGAATATGTTCGTGAAGGACAGGATTTAATAAATTACGCATTATTGAACGGAATACTAAATAAAGTCACTGGACCCGCCGCCCGATTAATCAACACAAACGGCATTCCAGAAAATTGGGCAGCCATTCGTAGTGCGTTGATAAACAACTTTGCAGACCAACGAGACGAGACCTCTCTTTATAATGATCTCGCCCTGTTGTCACAAGGGATGAAGACACCCCAAGAATTCTATGAGCAGTGCCAAAATCTTTTTAGCACCATAATGACTTACGTAACATTGCATGAAACTGTAAACAGTACTGTTGAGTCAAAACGCGATTTGTACAAAAAATTAACCCTGCAGGCTTTTATCAGAGGGCTCAAAGATCCTCTTGGCTATCGTATTAGGTGCATGCGCCCAGAAACGATAGAAAAGGCGTTAGAATTTGTACACGAGGAGAGTAATACAATGTATATGCAAAACCGTAATAACAAATTTACGACCGACAAAAGACAGATGACTTTCCAGCAATCTAGATTTCCGAACAGTTTTATATCGACATATATGCCCCCACAAACGAGTCAACAGGACAATACAACTGGTACACCTGGCTCGTCTGGGCAAAACCCCATAGCCACCAACCAACCGGCAAACCAGCGATCTCCGCAGACACCCTGGAACCAGCGCTCAAATAATGCCCCACAATACCCAACCCGTACGCAACAAATATTTAGAGCACTCCCTAGGACAAATATGTCAACCGGATTTAGAATCCAACCCAGGACTCAGAGCAACAACAGCACTCAACCTATGAGCGGTATAAGTCACCCCGTCGCTAGGACGGTAACCCGCAATAACAGTCAGAGTAATAACAATGCTATGGACCTTAATTTAAATGACATTAGTTTCGACAACTATGACTATGACACCGCCTACCAAGTGACCTATGACTATGACAATGACTACCAAAATAATTATGAGTGTTACAACACCTATGTTGCAAACGATTATTGTTTTAACGAACAATTTGACTCAACAGACTTTGGCAATTCCGCGACAAATAACCCTCTTCCCTTGGGAAGTTGTGTTATTACCGACCCTACGGAGAGCCAAAATACTCAGAATCCTCAAAATTTTTCGAAAACTTTAAAGAAAGGTACACCAAAATAGAAATAAATTTACAAGACAAAAAACGGCTACCATACATACAAGTAGGCGAACCACCGCTTAAGTTGCTTCTGGACACGGGTGCGAATAGGTCTTTTCTAAGCCCCGAAGTAGTACGTAAATTTTATCCCCATATCCCGCTAACATATGACCCATTTATAGTGACAAATGTACATGCAATTACGAAAAACTATTACTCCATAACAGTCCCATCTTTCCCGGAACTCAATATTAGTGGCTCACTAAAATTCTTCGTCTATAAATTTCACGATTACTTCGATGGTTTGATTGGAAACGACTTATTCGAGGCATGGCAAGCGGAAATAAGCTATTTAACTTATAAACTTACTACCCCATACTCAGTAAATCCGATATTTTTTTATCAGTCCGGAAATACTAACCTATTAGAAACCATCATTCCAGCAAAATCTTCAAAATTAATTGAAGCCCCCATAAACATAACAGATGGTAATATTCTAATTGAACAACAAGTGCATTGTAATTGTACCATAACGAGTTGCATAAACACGGCAAAGAATAACAACTGCATTATTGAGGTGAGTAATTCATCACCAAGAGACATAATTTTTTCGCTGACCAAACCCGTCCGCGCGGAGGTATTCAATTGCGAGACCGAGTGTAAGCGTCCTGACTCATCGTATGATCGCATTTCTCACGTGCTATCTCGGTTGCGTACAGATCACTTAAATACAGAGGAAACAATTAACTTACAAAATCTTTGTTCCGAATACGCCGATATATTTTATGTAGAAGGTGAACCTCTAACTTTTACCAATAAAATAAAACACAGCATTAAAACCACCGACGAGATTCCTATACATTCTAAAACTTACAGATATCCCCATGTTCATAGGAAAGAGGTACAATCACAAATTGAAAAAATGTTGCAGCAAGGTATTATCAGGCCTTCAACTTCAGCTTGGAGCGCCCCTATTTGGATAGTTCCTAAGAAAATAGACGCCTCTGGAAAACAAAAATGGCGACTGGTAGTTGATTTTAGGAAACTAAATGAAAAAACTATCGCCGACAAATATCCTATACCCAATATCACGGACATCCTAGACAAGTTAGGAAAATGCCAATACTTTACTACACTCGACTTGGCAAGCGGTTTCTATCAAGTTGAAATGGACCCCGCAGATATTCATAAGAGCGGATTCAATGTAGAACACGGGAAATTTGAGTTTTTACGCATGCCCATGGGATTAAAAAATTCACCATCGACATTCCAAAGAGTCATGGATAACGTACTTCAAGGATTACAAAATTCCATTTGCGTAGTTTATCTGGATGACATTCTAGTATTTTCGACATCGTTACAGGAGCATTTAGTTAACTTAAAGAAAATTTTTCAAAGATTAAGAGAATCAAATTTCAAAATTCAAATGGATAAATCTGAATTTTTAAAGCAAGAAACACCGTACTTAGGACACATTATAACCCCTGAAGGCGTAAAACCAAACCCCGATAAAATCAAAGCTATAGAAAAGTACCCTTTACCAAAGACCAATCGGCAGATAAAACAATTCCTAGGCCTCCTCGGCTATTATAGGAAATTCATCCCCGACTTCGCTAGAGTTACAAAACCGTTTACCGAATGTCTGAAAAAAGGTAAAAAAATAAATTTAGATTCAAAATACATAGAATGTTTCGAAAAATGTAAAACCCTGTTAACGAATGACCCAATTCTCCAATATCCGGATTTCAATAAGGAATTCATACTTACCACTGACGCTTCAAACGTAGCGATAAGCGGAATTTTATCGCAAGGCCCCATAGGTTCTGACAAACCGATTTCTTACGCGTCACGAACGCTAAACGACGCAGAACTAAACTACAGCACAATAGAAAAGGAACTGTTAGCAATAGTATTCTCCGTAAAGTATTTCCGACCATATTTATTTGGAAGGAAATTTAAAATAGTTACAGATCATAGACCCCTTCAATGGATAATTAACCTCAAAGAACCCAATTCACGACTTACACGCTGGAGTCTAAAGCTTTCGGAATATGATTTCTCGGTAGTATATAAAAAAGGAAAATCAAACACAAACGCAGACGCACTGTCCCGCATTGAAATTTATAACGAAGTAAGTTCAGTAATTGCAAATCCCTCCGAAACCCCCGATATTAGAGAACTTGAGGACAAACAAACTGAAACAGACCATACGAGCATAGAAAACCCTATACTAGAAATACCGATTTCAGAAGATCCCCTAAACACGTTTCCTAAACAGATAATCTTTAATTTATTGAATCATAAATCTCGTATCTCGGACACAGTAACAAAACCTTTCGACACGCGCATAAAAACAACTATCGAAATATTTGAAAAAAACTTAGAACAAGAAATTATAAACGCGATAGTAAAACATGTAGATCCTAAACAACGAACCGCGATATTAGTCAAACCCCTAGATAAAATGTATAATATAGTTCCAATCATTCAAAACAAATTCAAAAACTCATGCATGAAACTGTTCCTGGTAAAATACGAGTTAGAGAACGTTACCAGTATTGAGCAACAACAGGCAATTCTTCGAAATTATCACGAAGGCAAAACAAATCACCGTGGTATTAACGAAACGTACTCATCATTATCTCACAAGTATTACTGGCCGAAAATGCGCGAAAGCATTTCGCAATACATAAACAATTGTAAGGCATGCAATTGTGCAAAGTATGATCGCAACCCAATTAATCAGCGATTCCAGGTAGTCCCACCTGCAACAAAGCCTTTTGAAATCATACATGCTGACACATTCACCGTTGAACATGAGAAATACCTAACACTTATTGATTCATTTACTAAATATGCACAAGCTTACATCTTACCAGACGGTACCGCGCCTAGCATTGTAAAAGCCTTACTAAGTTATAGTACACATCATAACTTTCCTCATACACTTATCACAGATCAAGGTACGGAATTCAATAATCAGATTGTCGCCGAATTTCTTAAATTACATAAAGTTAATCACCATAAAATAGCAGCACATGCACCAAACGAAAACGGATTGATCGAGAGATTCCACAGTACTATCCTAGAACACTTACGGTTATTGAAAATTACACATAAAAATGAACACTCTAGAGATTTAATACCCTATGCATTATTGGCTTATAACAGCTCAATTCATAGTTTGACTAAATGCCGGCCCTATGATCTCTTAAATGGACACTTCGATCCAAGAGACCCAACACACCTTGAAATTGAGAAAAATCTATTACAAAAATATATAGACAATCATAGAGACAAAATGAAAATAGTTTACGACATAGTTCATAATCACTGCCAGAATGAACGATCTAATATCATGGAGCGGGTCAACAGAGATAGAGAACCTATTGTTGACTATTCCCCCAGTCAAGAAGTTTACATACGGAACCCTTTAGCTGCAAGACAGAAATTAGCCCCACGGTTCACACAAGATAAAATAGAGTGTAACTTACCTGTCCACGTCTACACATCTAAGAAACGAAAGCTCGTACCTAAAGCATTACTAAAAAAGGTACCTCAATCTCGATTGTTACAGGTTCCTAATGTGGACCTGGATCACCTGGGCCCTAGCACAGGAGATCCGACTTGAGAGCATCGACAATGGACCTGGACTTTTACCTTTCAAACTGGGACAGACGAAGATAGTTTCCCACTACCATACCTTCCTACAATATGTTGACCTTGACAGTATACAAAAAAACATTGACCTAATCAAGACGCAACTGACTGAAACTACTAACTCTTTGAACAATAGTACGTTTAACCTATTCAAATATCAAATCAAATATCTCTTTTCAAAAATAAATAAGATTTCGGCACAACTCGATACTTTTTCTAATAAAAGAGTAAAGAGAGGCCTCATTGACCCCTTAGGCTCGCTGATAAAAAGCATCAGTGGGAACCTAGACTATACGGATGCGGTTAAATATGATAATGCCATAAAAATATTGCAAAATAACGACGAAATTCTATCTCAAAAGTTCAATCGGCATATTAGTCTTTGTAAAAAATGGATAAATGAACAAAATCAAACATTATCTGCATTAGTCAGTAATCAACAAAAATTATATAAAACATTGTTAACACTGAGTAACAACACATTGGCAAGCACCGAGAAGCTAACTAATTATGCCCAGCTTAATCAGCTTTTTAGTATCACAGCGGACAACGTTAATGATCTATATACAGAGATGTTACGTATAGAAAACATCTTAGCGTATAGTAGAATTAGTAATGTGCACCATTCTATTTTAAGTATAGCCTCAATGAGAGATATCATTTTAAGTTTGCATAAAATTTACGATAACAATCAAATTCTAAATTTAGATATAAGAGACTATTATACTTGTATGAGGATAGGATCATATTTCTCAGGAAATAAATTAGTAATTGTTTTAAGAGTACCTATTATCTATAAAAGCACCTTTGATCTATATAAGTTATGTCCATTACCTAATAAGTACCAAAGAATCCTAATCCCTCCTTTTCCGTTTATTGCAACCAATACTCTAGAATACGTGTACATGGAGGCAGAATGCCCGAAGTCCGGCGAGTGGTATATCTGCGAACAGAGACTGAGTCATCAAATACGCACAGATCAGGATTGCGTTCAAAAACTCATCCATACACAGGAGATAGATGAAACGTGCAAATCCACGCCTATCTCACTGTCCAAGGAAGCTCTATTAGAGCTAGATGACCAACACTATGCCCTCAGCTTCCCAATACCCACAAAAGTACAACTTACCTGCCAACAAGAGCAACACGTCATGTTAACTGGAAGTTACGTCGCTATCATACCCCAGCATTGTTCCATGAAAACGCATCAATTTACACTCGTAAATAACAATAATAAAATACAAGGACAACCGTTGAAGATTATGTACTTACCTACAAAAGTACCCACCAACAAAGGAGACGACCAGACTAGCATACTGAAAATGACCTCTATTAACTTGGGCAACCTTGAGAAAATCGGACAACAATTGGCGATAGAAAAGCCTGTGGAAATCGACCGAATTCAAGCAACCAACTTCTATCACACCTCTATACCGTTCTACTTACTTACGCTATTCGGTGCAAGCACACTCGCATTAATATTGTACCGAAGACTGGCCGCCACAAAAACCAAAAAGGAACAAGGAGTTCAAACCGAGGAGCAGAACGTCGCAACATTTGCAGCGGACCCTGCAAACATTTGCTGTTTACCTAGCAAATAGTCGCTCATCTTGGGGGGAAGGTGAAAGGTATGACGCCAGGCCTCCGTGCTAGGTCATCCCTTTACGTCAGACTACGTCACGGCGCGTCACCAACAGCATACGTAGTGCATCGATGTACCGTCGTGTTAAGTGATTGTGCAATCGATAACATAAGTGATCAATAAAAGCAATCGGCCACTGTAACTCAGGGCCAATCGCGACTTCCAAATCAGTTGGGTTGGACAATTAATTTAAGGTTTAATTGTAATTTTGCACCAAATATATTCTATTCTGAAGTACAGACCTCTTATCAATTACCTCCTCCGCTGTTGCCACTCCCTAATTACATAATTAGCTCCTTTACGAGACAATGAAATTCGCCTTTAGTTTCTCTCTTTCTATTTACTGGATGAATCCAGTACCTCCTTCTGTTTTTTTCTTTTCTAAGAAGCGTAGCCAGCGCCAATAAATGCAATTCATCTTCAAAATCGGAATCTGAATAGGATGATTCTTGAAAGAACATTGCAAACGTGTGAGCTATCCGAGTGCTGAGAACGAACTGATATAAAATTGCGTCAGAATGCGTCATAGCACGTCATATAAATGTGAACGGTAGCCATCACGACAGAGAGCATCATAACACGACACGACAGACAAATGTGAACTTAGCTTAAGGATTTGCCCTTACGCCACACCGGTTAAACTGCACAGCTCTTTCCTGGTACATATTACCTACAGCTGCAGAATTGCGCATCATGTGCGGCTGGGCAACCAATTTTACCCACCTTACACGTAATATCAATATCACAAATCAATCACTAATTGTAATGAACGTTAGAATATGAAAGGCTTAGGTTTACTTAGGACATTTATATTGACTGTCTGATTCTGTCCAGATCTGAGACGAGACTTTGAAATCTGAGGACCTACCGTGGACCTCCCTGTCACTCATATACACTAATTCACAAGTGCAACAGAGAGGCAGCACGTGGATCGTTCACGGCAGGACTTCAATTTTCTAATCAGTATCAATAGCAAGGGTACTACACGAATGTAGAAAAAACAAGTGGACCAATACGCTATCTAGTGCAAATTCGAAGCAACTGCCTCTATCCCTCCTATTGAAGCCTAATTGGAGTGACAGAGATGCGAACTTTCTATGCTCGTTAGTGGCACTTGTTAGGCCCCCTGCTTTACTCTTCAAAATGCATGTTGTGTAGTGCCTTGCTACATTTTTGGCTCAATTATGAAGCCCCAACTCCATAGATTGCTAGAATGTAGTCGAACAATTATCTTTAATGTAAGTATATAATGTATTAACAACCCCAGTTCTATAAGCGTTTCCATTAATTTTAACCTTCTCGAAGCCATGTCAAACATAAAAGATGCTATTCTGATGCCACGTCCACGTCACATGAGTCACATCACCATAGTGTCAATATAATTTGAACTTTATGCACGTGGGTGTAGGTCTAAATTACTCTGTAGACTGTGACTTGTTTATCGGTCTTTGGCGTTGGACCTGCAAAAGCCTTTCCTATCAAAAGGGATCCATTGGCGGTGCTTAGGTTATCAACTTTTCGCAAATACAAATACGTCTTGATATCGCGTTTTTTTAATTTATTTATTATTTTAGTAATGCAATGTTTGTCTGGGATGTGCACTTAGTAATTTTCTTTGGTACATATACGACTTCTTAACTTAGAACTGGGTTTTGTTCTGACCTTTCGCGTCTCACGGGGCAAATGAACGTGTCTACCACGAATTTTGAAAATCCCCATTGCTTCCTTGGATCCGCGCCTGGCTTGTTAACACAGTATGAAATTTGATAATTTAATTTCTTTGATTATCGGTAAAAAAAAAATAGAACGTCTATGTAAGATACAAAGCAATCAGGTCGATGAAATGGTAAGTCGCAGGATGTATTACGAAGTTCCGACTAAATGGAGCCGCCAAATTGCCGCGCGAGGCAAGCGGTCAGAGTGGATCCGGCTGTTGAGCAATTTTTGACTGAAACCCAGAGTTAGTAAGTGAGCGCTTATTGTTGTGATTAGACTGATAAGTAGATTGAGTAACATGATATCAAATGTACCTAAAATACCAATTAAATGTGATGTCTAGTAAAATACACGCGTATAATACGCGATTAAGTCCCGTTTCGATGAAATAATGTGTGAAAACCGTAAAAGTTTACAACAGTATAGTGATTCTCTCTATTTGTGTGGCAGCAGAAAGCCTACCGCGAACTGCGATCGTTGTGTTGCCTCTCTATCGCACTTGCGAATTCGTATATAAGTTTGACAGGAAGGCAACACTTCCATCGCGGGTCCCAGTGCGATTTCTATGGGTTTGTTTGTTTGTTTGAATGATGATTTTGATGATCAAATGATATTGTTCGTAATATAAAATGTATTTGACGAGCTTTTCAAGCTAAGAAACTGCCATTATAAACTTATTCGAGTGATCCGTGTTATACGAGATTACGACAAAAGCATTGTCATGTGGGCCATTTTATTTCAAGGATCACTTTTCGGTTATGGAATTCTTTAACAAAAGTACATTTTTGAAGGTGGCAGTGGGTGGCAAATATTTTATAGCGGCAAGGAAAGTTTGCGGATTTTTTTTTTTTTCATTTTGGGAGTGACAGTGATTCAATCTAGGAAAAACAAAAATAAAAAACTCCTAAAAGAGAGTTGCAAAAACAAATAACATCTGAGTTTTCAGTTATAAACTGTTAACAAAATTATAAAAGAAATACTCTAGGAGGAAAATTTGTTCAATACTATGACTATTTATATAGTTCCATAGTGCCAAATATAAAAGCAGTTGAATTAGCCGGGTCCACACTGAATGAAATGCCTCGCGAGAAAGTTGCCGCGCGAGGCAACTTAAGTCAGTGTGAACGTGCCTCGCCTGATACAAAAGCAAGCGTCCGCTTATCTGACTATTCGAAGACGCGATTAAGGTGCGTTTAAACCAAAAGAGCATTCGCTGTTCTAGCGCCCGTTCTACGAAATCAACCAATCACGTTTTGTGTACCGATCGAATTTCGTAGAGTGGGAGGTTAGAACAGCGAATGATCTTTTAGTTTAACGGCACCTTTATATTCATGCAACCTTTGACGTCGAAAAGGTTGACTATTCTTGCAGCTTATGCTCTTTAAAATGTCACGAATGGTCAACTTGTGTTGCCATTTGTAAGCAATAGCAATAATGTAACTAGCGTAAGATACAGTCGCATGTGTTCAGACGAGTTTCCGTTGTGACGTTGTGTGCAGTTTGTTGTCCGTTTTTGTATCGTAATTATGAATTAATTAATATAGGTTACTGAAAAAGCATTTTATTTTATTTCCCCTTCCAACCTTATAATGCGAAATAGGCGGATTTTTTCAAAAAAAGGATATCATCGCCCATTCTGTGGGCCGTCCAAAGTCCAAATGGCATAAGGTATGTCTACCTTATGCCATTTGTAATAAGGTCCACTGATGTAAAGTTTTATTTAACTTTTGTTCTTTTATTTAGTTTTATTTTAGATTTTATGTAGTTTTAGTTTAGTTATACTTTTTAAATAAAATATTATTTAACTTTTTGCATTCAATTACCAAAAATAAAACATAATTGATAGAAGAATCAGCAACTTGAAAAAAAAACAACAGTCATTGTATAATAATATTGTAAACAATAATTTTTCTAATTGTGTTTATTAACAGACTAATTAAATAAAAATCACTCAAGCCCTTGTTCAACCATCATTTTCTCTTCAATCTCCAATATTTTTAATCTAACTGTGATGTGGTTTTTCATCTCGAAGTATGTTAACACAGACGACAGAAACAATTGGAAGGCGCCCATGTAAACTAATGTTGAGTAGAATGGCTTGGTCAGTTTTCCGAGGAACTCGAAAATCACTTTAGGCCCCTCTATTAGGTTGGGCACTCTGCATGTGGAGTATCTGTTGGCAAACTGAAAAAAAATAATGTTATATTAAAAAAACAAAAATATAACTGGGCGAAGAAATAGACGCGCGTGGCAGCTCCATCAGTGTGGACGTGCCTTTATGAGACATATGGCAGGTTGTTGTTACATCACAAAAATATTTGAATCATACCATCATAGCTGATGTAGGTCCTAAGACCATGGGGTACGCAACACCAAAGCCCCACTGTATGGCAGCAGCTTTGAGCTCATAGCATACCGGGCACGCTTCCTTCCTCATCAACAGCATTTCTGTTGATATCAACTGAAATATAAAATAAAGTATATAAAAACATTTTTTTTTCTACAACTATTATTTATCAATATGATTTGTAACTGCTGGCCTTCTAAGAGGTCTTAGAAATAAAGTATTCTTACACAGCTAGAGCCATTCTTGAGACTTAACCTTGAGTGTGAGAGAGTCAAGCAGTACAATCAAAATTGGACTATGATGGCATTGATGGCTATTTCATAAGTCAAATAAAATAAAATAATTTGTTTTTAATATCCCAATACCAACAAGTCAGCAAAAAAAATCGTTATCCTCACATGTGAAAGTCCATTGAAAAGGAAAAATAAACAAACTACTTCGACATTGGCAAATTCACCTTGCTGTTGAAACAAGCAGGAAATAAAAAAAAAACAAATTTTACTGAAGTAGATGTGCTACTAAGGGCTGATTTTTCAATCGCCAAATAAACCTATCCATTAGTTAAAATTATCACCATCTATTTCTAAAATCATCTGTCAAAAAAGGACAGGGCTAACATTTATTTGACAGGTACTGTTAACTGGGGATTGAAAAATCAGTCCTAAGTAAAGTAAAAGAAAATTATTTTCAATGTAAAGGATATTGTAAAGAATCTTACATGTCTATGGAATAGAGAAGTCAATAATCCAGGCATCAAAGAAATTGGTATAACTGATGAGAAATATCCGAAGTTGCCCAATTTCATTTTTTTTCTGAAGTGATCATTTATGATGACACCTGACAAAGCACTCACGCCTCCTAGAACCATCGGACCGTATCGCAACGCCCATCTAGAAAAAAAGTATATAAAGGGTGTACCAATAAAAAACTGGAAAATTCAAATGAAAAAATCCAGTTAATATAGTTAAAAAGCTATCATTTCTGGCTTTTGTCATTAACTAGGTCTTAAATTAACCAACTTTGGTCCTTTATTGTTGCTACTGCAATTCCAGTATTTACACAAGTTCTGCTGAACCCCTTCCAAATCTATTTTTCCAAGCACTTTTTTTTATTTCAATTGCACAATTTCATGTTCTGCAAAAGTAGAAGAAACACATGAAGAATGGCTAGATGTATTGGCAACAGTCCAATAATTTAGAAAACTGCTAGATTTTTTGAAAGATGTTTCTAAGAAGCTGTGCTGTGAGTACCGGAAATGCAGAAGTGACACAAAAGTACTACAGTCAGCTAAGTTAAGACATCCTGGTTAATTTCAAAGCTAAAAATTATAGCTATACATTTACAGTTTTTTATCCATGCACCCCTTAGGTATTATGAAAAAAATATATTGGAAGGTAATGACCAATTGACTGTCACAAAGGGTAATGAAAGTTATTACCATAGAAGTTTGTAGCTTGGATAGAAAACATTTATCAATTCAGTTATGAATGAATTAACACTATGAGACATCATCTACAGGAATATTTACATTCACACAACTAAACAATCTCTCGATTATTTTTCATGTACATAATGAGATTCTGTATCTTCTACAGACAATGAAATAAGTTAATTCTTTATCATATCCCTTGAGCCACCTGTATACTTTATATACGTTTCATATTCATAATAGATTAAAAATACAGTATTTTTAGGTTATGAAACTGGTTACACCATTTCTCCTGATATTTATAGAGTAAATTAAAAAACGACCACAATATTTTGGATTAAAATTACATCCTTACGTGTCCGATAAGGAGTCCCAATTAGAAACAAGCTCCCATACATAATTAGTAGCCTCAACTGGCGTAAGTTCCACCGCATCTTTCGGTACATCTGCGGGGGATTTAAGGCCCCTTAAAGCCATGGCTGTAGTTAATTAACTGTTCAGTGACTCGTTGTATTAAATTTATAACATCTCAGTAAATAAATAAATACAGAAAATTTGAGTGGCTAGTGCTCGTATTCAGTTTTAGTGAAAATCCGGGAATATTTTTCTTCGGTAGTTTGAAGTTTTTTTTTTTTTTTTTTTTTTTCCTTTCACGCATTATATTTGCGCGTAGTGGCTCTCTTCCGATTAGCCAGTGTCAAGTTGTTTGGTAGTTTCATCCTAACGTGTTGTCATATAAAAATAAGTTGCTAATCCTGTTACAAATTTATAATTTGATTTTATTAATGGAACAGTGGGAGCCTAAAGCGTTAAAAATATCTTTGCTGTTAACTGGGTCAATTTGGATTAGATTAGGAATATGAGTAGGTAGGGGAAT
>JALPQI010006848.1:0-22988 GCA_025490895.1 Thaumatotibia leucotreta
TATTTTACTACCTTTAGAGATATCAAAATTTGCGTAGTATTTGGAAGTTAACCTCAAACGATAGGTACCTACCTAAACCATTTATTTCATTGTGTATGATATTAATTTCTTTGCTACACCGAACACAATACGTTTGTAACTTGGCTGTTAATCTGATATCTTATCACCAAAAGGATTCTAAGAAACCCATTTACCAGACATACATTTGAAAATGTACAACACAGATCACCGAACAGCACGCGTGCGAAGTCGCGGGCACAGCTAGTATTTAAATAATCCGGTGCACTTGTACTTCTTTTTAACCGACTTCAAAAAAGGAGGAGGTTCTCAATTCGACTGAATTTTTTTTTTTTTTTTGTTGTATGTATGTTACCTGATATCTCCGAGAATAGTGAACCGATTTTAAAATTTCTTTTTGTGATCGAACGTGTATTACCCCCGAGATGGTCCCGTTGGCACCAAGTTGCGGTCTGATGATGGGATCTTGGAGAAATCGAGGGATCACTTCAATTGTTATAGGTACATGTATGGCGCTTTTGGTAATTTTCATTCATTTACAAGAATGTGCATTCAGAAAGTAGGATTTGAGGAAACCAATGATGGAAACAAATCGGGAATCTTGGAGAAACCGGTTGGAGTCGGTTTTTTAAATTTTTAATTTGGTGATTATTCACGCTAGATTTTAATCCATACATCAGAAAATGAACACAAAACATCATCCCATACAAAAATTACCACTGCATCACGTTTTTAGGGACACAAAATAAGACAACGAAAAGAATTTTGACCCTTGTTTATTTTAGCCGTGAATTTGTAAATGATAGCCCGAAATGTAAACTCTCTGAGTATTTTCAAGTAAACAAGATAAAATAAGCATCAACCTTAGATTGAGCATAATAAACATTGTAATGATTTATCTGAACTTTATCGAACTACGGCAACTATAACTTCCTCAAAGATTCACCTAAACAACGGTAATTATTTCACGGCCTCCAAGGGACCTATAAAGCAACCGGGCGCCAAGTGGAACTAATTTGCTAGTGAGATATTCATGTCTCGTTTTCATTAGGTGGGCATTTTCACTTCTAGGGACACCCAATTAACTTAACTCTCACAAAAAAGTTAACTTCGATGTCAGCTTTTGTAACGACAATTAAGCATTAAATATTTACATAAATCCACTTTATTTATGTTTTTATATTGCATAAACGCGTATTCTTTCTGGATTAAATGATAAAAAAATATTATATTATTTAATAATATGTGTAGGTCTATGTATATGGATCAAGACTAATATTATATAAATTATATTGGTCCTTGGCGTTGAATTCGCGGTGCCAATAATTATATCAGTCGTTTGCGTCCCAAAGGTTAACAATTCAAAAACATGGATCGTTTTCACTTTGAGTCTATTAATATGTACGGTAAAAAGTGATGTTTATGGTTACTTATTTACAAAATAATATCTCACAGCGCCTACAGTAGGTACTCTTATTACAGGCCACTTAACTTCAAACCGATACGTTCCCGGCGCTTTCCTCGTGGGTATTTCCTTTCCCCGGCTTAATGTAGTTTCTATTACTTCAGGACAGACCATGAAAAAATTCTCGAATAAAATAATCTTTCAGCATTACATTGTAACTAAATTTCTTCACGGCCCCTGCTCTCTTAAAACGAAATCACATTTATGCAGTTTTTATGTCCATCATCATCGTCATCATCAACCTATGATAGTCCACTGTTGGACGTAGGTCTCTCCTATTAACTATGCGTATAGACGCATTAGGAGGTAAATGCCCATAATCGCTACGCTGGGCAAGCGGATTGGCGATCGCAGTAATGTGTGACGTGTGATGATCATCATCAATATTTTGTCAAATAATGGTCAGTGACACTGCAATCCCTTAGTCGACTCTTACGTCACCCGAAGGAGGAGTTGGGGTGGTGACAAATGTATTCTTACTGGCCGTCACCACACGGCCTCGGGTTTTATGTTCATATTTAATTGAAATTAAATCAAAAAGTTTAGAATGTAGTCCAAGGAGTCCTGATAATGAGTAATGGATATTTTATTGAATTTTAGGAATTTACTATCGCTGACTGAATACTTATATTATCACATATTACATAATGTAATAAGTATTATGTTTTAGTGATAGATTTTCATCGTGGTCCCTATTCGCTATTCCACCGACGTCGCCTACATTATTATGACTTTATGACTGATGAGCCGAAGACCTTATAATCTAATGTCAGTTAGGGATTTATTTAGGTTAAAAAGAAGGTTTATTTAGCTTTCCTTATATTCATATTTTAACGGCAAACGAGTCTTAACCACGTAAACTTACGCTTAATATTATCCTGACATTTCAGGCATGACGTTACACCCGTGGTCGCAGGCAGACTGCCAATAAAATGCGTCAATACTTTTTAGCTGCACGGGTTTTGCAAACTACCCGCCTTGGCCTTGATTACTTATTAATTTCTAAGCATAGGGTTGTCACTAGGCCTACAACAACACTCACGACATACCTACTATGGCTTCAAAATCGATGTTTCACCACGCTTACATTTGTATAGGTTTCTTAATTTCAATAGCTTCACTTACTTTTCGACTATGATGAATATGTTCGATCGAGAGAACTTTCGAGTTAAGAAACATAATCCATTGGTTTGGTTTGGATATTTGTGTTCACATTACAAAGCTAAAGCAATTTTTTTGAAATACAGTTCTCACAGATTTGGCATTATATTTGTGAAACAAAATATCTGGTTAAAAAAATCACTAATGTAAATTTTTCCTAAAGCATCTGTGGCCATTATCATATCGTTGATATTAAATTACAACTCATTGATATACGATATACTTAGTAATTAAAAAAATAGGCAACCAAAGCTGCGCAATAAAATCTGGCAACATTATTCATATTTTTTAAATGACTTTCTTATATTGTCTCCCTTCCGCATTAAACACATGTGTGAAAAAAAATCCTTCGAGACTGCCTGAAGGTATGTTCAAGGAACAAAATATCTTTCAATTAATTCGGTAACCGACATTGTTTGCATACGGCGAACGACAAAATACATTACCGCATATAATGTAGGTAACTAAGAACGAATTCAAGGTCAAATACAACTTTTTTGAAAATAGCTTAGCAGCTCGTCCGATTCCTCTGATGACCCTATTGTAGGTCTGACGTGATTACGGCACCCAATTTGCGCCATAGAGATCCGTGAGTATAAATCCGTTAGCCAAACCTTTACCATAACCCGACTAACGAGAACTGGGCAAGTTTTAGTAAAACTCAGTTAAATTCAATTTTATTTATCTAAATAGCAATATAAGTATTTATATGTAGCAATATGGAATCCTGGGGCCAACGCAGAGGCAGGATGGCAGTTGGAGAATCCGCAAGAACCAAGAACTGGAAGATATTGTCGCGGAGCCAAACATTATCGGGGAGATTAAATCTGCAAGACTCCGCTGGCTCGGACATATCACAAGAATGCCAGATGACAGGGCAGTAAAGAGAGCCTACCTGGGGCGGCCCAGCGGCCGCAGGCTGGTTGGCCGACCTAAGTACCGGTAGAAGGACGAGGTAGAGAAGGACCTTCGCGCCCTGAACGCGGGAAACTGGGAGGAGATCGCTCAAAACCGGGCGCGCTGGCACCAACTCGTGTCGGAGGCCAAGATACACTTCGGGTCGCTGAGCCAACGGAGTAAGTAAGTAAGTAAGTGGAAGTTAAGCAAATTCTGAAACTATTCTCCTTGGTACATTACACATTACTGCCTACGAACAAATAAAACATAGAAGTGATAGGTAATGCCATACAAAATCGCTTCTCGAAGATGGCCCTGAAATTTCGTTTTTAAACTCGCTTAATTGTTAGCTTTATCCCCTTTTTTGACTGATGACCTTAGATAAGAATGGTAATAATTTTAACGAATGAATAGGTACTTTTAACTTAACAGATTGAAAAATCAGCCCTAAGAAATCTTTTGAAAAAGACAAATAAAACCGTGGATGACGTCAAGATTTCCTCAGTTATTAAATCTTTAGGGCCACCCTTCTTGAAGTTATAATTATTGTGTAATGTATATCGAAAATGGTTCCTTATTGGTTCATTTGAAGAGAATCACTTGCGGAAGGAAAAGTCAATAATAATCAAGGAATGACCGCTCTCTTTCAGGACTCCAATTCACAATAGGAATAAGGAAGAAATATCAAGAGGTCTTGCTATTTGTATTGTACAATGTACATCTAGCGGTACTCTTAGAAATTATATTAAATTTATACAGCGTGTGTATTTTATACGGGCAAATAACTAATCCAGCTATAATAACAGATCCTAGGAATCGTATAAGATAATCATTTCGTTAAATTTTGTTGTTAATTAGGTATAATGATTTTTTCAAAGTGCAACCCAGCAGCAATGTATGCCGTCCAACTGACATGATACTCGTATGACGTTTAGTTACTTATACCTACGTTAATTAATGTGGCTACCAGTGGATGTAATACATTGCGTGTTCAATTATTTTGTATGAAAAAATAAATACCTTAATTGCCTAAGCAAATTTATGTAAGCAGGTTCCCTAGGTCCGACAGTAATCGCCACTAAAATATTCGCCCGTATCAAATACACACGCTGTATACTTATTGGATTGTTACATAATGGGGTTGGTATTGACTTGAGGCTATTTGTAAAGGTATCATTTATATATGTACCTATATAAATAGATTACCCCTTCATCCAAAAACGTTGCAACCTAGCAAGCCGCTAAGTAGGTATTGTTTGTCCCTTTCGGTGTTATCAATATGTCTGTATGAACGAAATAGATTTGTCTACTTAGCGGTCTGCTAAGTTATCCTCATAACTTTTTATTAATAAGGGGGGTAGGATGTATCTCTTTTCATCAAAAGCCGAAGAACATTTTTTATTATGGAAAGTAAAGAAGATTTGGTATAACCGGTAAAATTTCGGGTACATTTCATATTAGATAAGTGGAACTTGGGTTAAACGGGAAAACTTGAGTTATTCAGGAACG
Organism: Thaumatotibia leucotreta; assembly: GCA_025490895.1. Classification (NCBI taxonomy): domain Eukaryota; kingdom Metazoa; phylum Arthropoda; class Insecta; order Lepidoptera; family Tortricidae; genus Thaumatotibia; species Thaumatotibia leucotreta. The sequence goes on from JALPQI010006848.1 coordinate 5,051, forward strand.
TAGTTTACCGCAACTCGTAGCCCAATTTTGCCAAGCAGCTCAACTTTGTTATTTATAAATTCATATTTTACAACTAAATCTCATCAAATAATTATGTTGTGACAAGATGCAAGTCTTGGAACTGGGTATATAAAGACTACTAAATAACTTTAGGCATTTACTAATACACACAAGGCGTGCTATGTAAAATGAAAAGTAAACTAAACTTACTCTAAATCTAAAATAGGTCCTTGTGGCATTGTAGGTACCGAGGATAACTACGTAAAGAAATCGCCAGTTCTTCGTTCTCGAGTTACGTCGAACAGAAACGAAAGAATATTTAACGTTAAGTATAAGCAATTTGATGCATAATTGGATTACATCGTGATCAAACCTACGAAGAGTCCAGGTCTATAAACATCGTTTTCCACATAATGCTAATACATTTTTGTACCTCAGCTAATCATAATTATGTAAATATTTAAGAAGTTCTTAAAATTGTCTACTTTTAACAACTACTTTCATATTGAATTTAATTGAGAATATAAATCAATTTAATGTATTTTATAATTTTTGAAATTTTTAGCTAAGTACCTACAAAAAGATAACTCACTTGCCCTAAATGTCGTCAGCAAAAGACAGATGCTTTCTCTCAGTCGACTTGGCCAGGATAAATAATAAGACATTGTGCACAAAAGATCCCAATGGGTCGAAGTGTATCCGTAAGGGCCCCACCAATAAGATAAGATGACTCGAGTTAGTATTCCGCTTACAGACCGTGATGCATACAATGTTTTTCATCACATTTCCCGTTGTCGAGTAAAAATAAGTTTTAAGACAAAATTTGATTAAATCACGTACTGACATTTCTATTACTCCCTAGGGGATTTCACTTTTCTATTACTTACCGCTACGCATGCAAGCAATGGCGCGCTTGCATTGGATAGCAAGTGTGATGAAAAATTACACAACACATTTTTGTATTATTAGTGTAATTGAAAACAGGGTAGGTAACCTTATAAATGTACGTATTGCGTACTACTACTAGTTTTGCAACAGTGCCGAAATATCAAGTGCTCAATCATTCAAAACATGGTAAATACCTGCTTAACTTTAGAGTATACTTATAGTTAATGTGAATGACCATGTTAGCTATAAAGTTTCATGTATTTTAATAAAAAGCAAATAATGCCTTAAATCAGTTCATTAAAGTTGGTTGATGACCAAATATTTACTATAAATGAGAATGCCTGGTTCCCTGGCAGTACCTGGTTCGCTGTATGAAAATACAGCGTTGAAAAATGTCATGGTTCCTTGGATTTAATAAAATGCCCTTTATGACTCTTGTTAACTAGCCTGCTTCACTCGAAATTGTGTTTGCTGTGTTCCGCGACGCGCTCTGCAATTTTGCAGAGGATTCCGACGCTGGTTTTTTATAAATTATTTAAAAAACTGGATTTATTAAACGGTACAAGTAATCATTACAAAACTTTAGTTAAGGTAAGTACATATGTATAATTCTTTAGTTGAAAGTAAAAAAGGTAAACAAATATGGCTGACTTTCCACAGCTTTGACGTTTTTACCGTTTTTGACACATTTATCGTGAAACGCGTTCGCTAATATATTTTTGGTAGGTGTCTTTTTAGGCTCTTGTGCGAGAAGTGTGTCATTTTACGTTAGGTCTAAAACTTCGGAGGGCCATCTGCACTAAAAAACGTCGTACGAGACACGTGCGAAAAAGAAATTCGTAACTCGTGTCGATTTAAAACACTCCCTATCGGTCGTGTTTTAGAACATCGCCACCCATTTCGAATTTCATGTTTTTCACACTTATGTCGTAATGTACTATTCTGATTTTTACTAATAAATTGCAATAATATTAACAGAAAATGTATGTGACCTTCAGGTTTAAGGATTAAAGTTGAAATGATTTGAAATCAATTTATAATAATAATATAATCATTGAGTATGTACCTAACTACCTAATATTTATAATTTTGACACTACCTACTTAAAAACACAAATAAAAAGTGTTAACTTATTTTATAAAATAATTTTATTTGTTCCACAAATACGTGTTATTTAAGTTACCGTTATATTTTAGTTTATGACCGTTGGTACTAGAATACATGTACTTAAGTACCTACATGCAGCTATACCGGGTGTCACAATATTATGGGACATGAAGGGAAAGTACCTTAAATATTGTAGGTAAGTTTCGCTGATAGAACACTTTATTTTATTTTGAAAATTAAATAATACTGCACTCAATTAAATTTTTAAAAAAAACTAGTTTTTTCTAGGAATCGAACGTAATTAAATACAAAAAAATGATTATTCGTTATTTTATTTTATGTTAAGAAACATAGTATCTAAAACTAAAAGAATAACCAAAAATGTATGGTTCAAAATTCGAAAAAAAAATTAGTTGGTTCGATTTCCGGTCGAAGCAAGTCATTTTTGCAAAAACTTAGAATGCAGTTTTATTTGCCTTTATAAATAACATAAAGTCTTCTTTCAGCAAAAAATCCTCTCTAAAATTTTAAAAGTATTTTCTCTTCATGTCCCATAGTCATGGGACGCCCTGTATAGCAATTTTCCTGAATGTAGTTAAATAAGTAGTAGACAAATAAAACCGTGTTTCTCATATTTCTGTTACTATCGCCATCAAAATTTGTTAATGCGTAACTACTTACATATTTAATTGATTCACGATAAATTGAATTTCGGTAATTCAAAATCTACCTACAATACCTTTTACTTTACTAAGATATGCACTTTATTCATTCATCTTATTCAGAATAAATAATAGAGCCCCTGGGAAAGGAACACTACTTATTGTACTTAATTCTAGTCACTATTCTAAGGAAAACTTTTCTTAGCAAATGTCAACATCTAACGTCTTGGAAAAATATGTGGTTCCTTTGGGAAATATCTCCCTAGTATACATAACAGGCCACAGCGTTTTTCTCCAAACCGCGTATAAATATCATATCAGCGCATCATCTTTAATAAATTCAAATGGAAAATAGCCAATAAACATTTTGATGATAAATCACAACTATTTCCAAATAGACATATACATTAATTAATATAGAAATGCATAAGCGCCATGTAAATCGAAGAAGAGGCGACTCTGTCCTGTCAACCATAGCCGCTTTTAAAGCCAATTGTGTATGGAGTGCACATTCTATGTTTTAGGTATTTGTTCGTAGGAGAATCGTTCACCTGTACGATAAGAAGTAAGAAAGGTTGCTGTATCGGAATATGCGATATATTTGTTGGGAAATGGAATTCGGTAAAATGACTTCCGGCGATAAATTAGAGAACCCTCGAGGCAATATATCGACGGTAAACGTATGTGCTTCGGCAGGTGGGTATTTTATTAAAATGCACTGACTGCACAAATCCTTTGAGCTGGCTTAATTTTCCCCGTGCACCGTTATATGCAACATCGCCTGCAAAATACCTGCGAATTCATTTAATATTGCGCTGCCGATACAAGGAGCCACGTTTACACACGGCGAATATTCGGATATTGTATATGAATATATTATATTAGTCTTTCAAATGAAAACATGTGGCTAGTGGGTAGGTATATTAGGTATATAAGAAAGTATAGGTGAAATCGCTAGGATATCTTTCAGTTTGTAAATTTTCCATGATTACAAGTACTTTCAGAGTGAACTTGCTCATAATGATATCGACGCTGGAAAGGAGAAATTAGATAAGCGACACAGTGCGTACTTTACAGGAGAGGCAAAAAACCGCCGAGATTTTCGAAAAAAAATCATTAAAATGAATTAGGAGGCCAAATCAAATAATTGAAGCATTATTTATGGACATAAATATGTTTTCTACGTGATGTTTTAATTATTTAACGTATTCAAGTGTTATTTAAGGATTTACTGTCGCTTAAGCAAAATGGTCGGAAAAATTGATTCAGGTAAAATTATCTAACCAACACGTTGTAAAAGAAATAAGGAAGGTAAAAAAGTCCACCCGAGACTTACATAACAAATTCATCATGTTAAAATTATCTAACTGCCGATGTGGCTTATTTTATATTCGGGTAAAAATATATAAATTGAAAAAAATAGCATAAATATATCAGTAAGAAATATCCACATACTTAAAATGAGAAATTATTTTAGACTTCATAGTCAGTCATTTCAATTACAAGAGTAACATTCCGTGACTAGTAAACGAATTTACTTACACGTGAAAAAAGAAAGACACTGTTTTAGGTATTTTTTTAACTTTATTCCAAAAAGTAGGTAAGTATGTGAGTAAGTAATAGTTATTGTTAAGTATTAAAAACAAATATATTTTGTTTTTCTATTTGAGATCATTTCTCTTTATTTTAACCCTTAAATGCATAGTAAATCATGCATCATGTATTTTCGACTCTATTGACAACATGTCAGAATTCAAATTAGAATAAATCTTTGTCAAGGTCATGCATTTAAGGGTTAAAACATGCAAAATCAACAAGGATAACTATTATTGAGCCAGCAATAGTTAGTACCTAATAGTTCCAAAAACATTTTATTTAACGCAGAGTAAAAATTGACAGGACAACCCCTCTGCCAAATGTTTCTACATAACGTGACAAAGAATAAAATAGCAGACATTTATGTATGCAAATTGTTGCTAACTTTTTTACTGACATTTCATTCATGCAAGTTAGGATAAGTGACAGTAGTATGAGTATTCTAATGTAAATTCAGGTAAAAAGGGATACCTAAGCGACATATGGTTCATAAATAAATGTAGGGGTAAAAATGGATAAACGCCAATAGTTCAGATATCATAGTTAAGTAATATTGTCTAACCGTCTTTAATTTTAAATTAAGATAAAGGTAAAATTGTCCAAACGACATGAGAACATATCATACAGTCAGGTAGAAATAGCTAACCCACAAGTGATGATTAGTTGTTACACAGCAAAAATATCCAAGTAAAATTTAACCTGTCATGACAAATAGGTAAAATGATCCAAGATTCATTATGTTGAATTATATTTTATCTAATCTCCATTTTCTTAAAAGTTGTCAAAAACCAAGTCGTTTAGTAGTAAAAAATTATCGAAAGTTCTCTAAATCACCGATGGGATAAGCGACACAAAAGTTGTCAGATGGATACGAAACCTAGCTCTTTCGACGCGGAAAAATTTGCCGATTCTAACGGTGTGTATAACTCAATATCTTCAAAAATGTCGCTTATCCAATTTCTCCTTTCCAGCGTCGATATAGATAGTTTCAAAAGGTTAAAATACTAATATATTATAGCTACATTAATATTTAAGATGAAATTAATGCTTTAGTTTTATTTAAGCACTTATTGTCGGTTTATTAGCAGTCAAAAAGAGCAAAGCGTGTAAACGTTTATGACAAGCAGCTTTCTCTTATATTTCTCATTATAATAAACCGCAAAGCCCTGTTTTTGAATTTTATTTGATTTTATTCAACTTGTAAGTTTGTTCGATAACAAAATATTTAATTAGTTATGTTTGTTTTTGAACGAATTTATTTTCTGTGTTTGATTGGGTTCAAATATTTCAATGTGATTTTATTAGTAGGTATACTAATATTGTCTGTAAAATATTGACATGCCCATTAAAAATTCAGCCGCAACATAACAAAAAAAAAAAAAAAAACCTTTTTAAAAACAAGCTTTTATTATTTGTTTATAAAATGAACTAAAAAGTTAAAAATAAATTAACTCTAAAAAGAAATATAACACTTTGTAACTTGATTGTAACCTTTAACGACAACTAAGCGTCTTCGTCTAGGACAAAATAATTCCATATTATACAAATTTATTTAATTTTATCACTAAAACTTTTCACCATACATAATTATTCAATCTCGTCCCCCCTCTTTATCATAGTCCCCATTTATAAATGAAAGCGTGTTACATTGTGATAGCTTGAGGAAAATGTTGTGTTGTATTAAATGACGAAGACGCTTACTTGTCGTTAAAGGTTACTGTCAAGTTACAAAGTGTTATATTTCTTTTTAGAGTTAATTTATTTTTAGCTTATTAGTTCATTTTATAAACAAATAATAAAAGCTTGTTTTTAAAAAGGTTTTTTTTCTTTAATTTTATTTTTAACTTTTTAGTACCTCTATTTTTAATTCGAGATTTACTACGACGTCGTTCGCAGCGCGTAGCAGCGTTATTCCGTTATGAAGTCCGTAGTTCGTTCACATGATATGTAATATGTACCTACTGATTTAAATATCAATAATGTTGAAATTATGTAATCACTTGTTAGTTATTTGTAATGTTTCTCATTCTATCCATATCTTTTAATGCATCAACATTACAAGGTTTCTTCGACGTCAACTTGGAGCAGTCAAGTTCTTCGATTTGAAGACCTGCTAAAGACCTAACTCGGCTTAAAGCTACATAAGCTCGACCAGCAGCGAACAATTTGGAGCCTAGATAAATAACAGCATGATCTACAGTAATTCCCTGCATTTTATGCACAGTTGAAGCCCAAGACAAGACAATCGGGAGCATTCTTCTTTCAGCTGTGCCGTGATTACATTAAGCAGGAAATTGAACTGATTTAGGGTGTATTATGTGAATGCCATCGTTACCAAAGTCTACGCGAACCGATGGTACATCGCTATCGTATAGTTGAGCACGTCTGTAATACGGCCATATGATTTCAGTGATGTGACCTATTGCCCCATTCACATTAAAGTACTCAATGCTACCACGTTGCACATTCCTCTGATATCTCGGATATCTTGTCTAATTATGCGGTGTTCTAGAGATTCGTTTTTCCTTCTCTCTTGTGTATTTATTCTATTGATATCTTGCCTATATGTGCGTTGTTATAGAGATTCGTTTTTCTTTCTCTCTTGTGTATGTATTCTGTCGGTATTTTGCCTATGTGTGCGTTGTTCTAACGATTCGTTTTCTCTATGTTTAGCAGTAGCTAAACTTATTTTTTCTAAGCGTTGCCGCTTGTGGACATCGCTTTCATTAGCAATCTTCTCCTGTCTCTTCAATTTCACCTTCTCTAAACGTCGTTTTCTTTGTATAGTTGTTTCTGTTTTCTTCATGTTATTCCCAGTATAGGACAAATAACAGTCCATCCCCCCAGAGGTCCGTTGTAGAGGGATAAGGGCTACAATACTGCATAACGCAGGGGTTCGCCCTGGTACCCTGAGGCGCAACGTTAGCGGCAAGACATGTTTATACACCCTCATACCATTCAGCCCTCGGCACGTGCTCACCTTGGCATTGGGTCATCCATCCAATCAATCATATATAATTAATATGGGACGAAAGCAAGAGACTCGTCAAGACGAATCAAACGAGACCAAACTCGATGGGGTTGCGTATTTTAATTACGGTGTTCCTATGGCCACCTTCCGGCTCCTACATCAGACCCTGGTTACCATATAGTATCAAAGTACTCGTCAAGACTAATCCAATGAGCCCAAACTCGATGGGGTTGCGTCGTTTAATTACGGAGTTCCTATGGCCACCTTCCAACTCCAACATCAGACCCTGGTTACCATATAGTATCAAAGTACTCGTCAAGACTAATCCAATGAGCTCAAACTCGATAGGGTTGCATCGTTTAATTACGGAGTTCCTATGGCCACCTTCCAACTCCAACATCAGACCCTGGTTACCATATAGTATCAAAGTACTCGCCAAGACTAATCCAATGAGCTCAAACTCGATAGGGTTGCATCATTTAATTACGGAGTTCCTATGGCCACCTTCCAACTCCAACATCAGACCCTGGTTACCATATAGTATCAAAGTACTCGTCAAGACTAATCCAATGAGCTCAAACTCGATAGGGTTGCATCATTTAATTACGGAGTTCCTATGGCCACCTTCCAACTCCAACATCAGACCCTGGTTACCATATAGTATCAAAGTACTCGTCAAGACTAATCCAATGAGCTCAAACTCGATAGGGTTGCATCGTTTAATTACGGAGTTCCTATGGCCACCTTCCGGCTCCATCATCAGACCCTGGTTACCATATAGTATCAAAGTACTCGCCAAGACTAATCCAATGAGCTCAAACTCGATAGGGTTGCATCATTTAATTACGGAGTTCCTATGGCCACCTTCCAACTCCAACATCAGACCCTGGTTACCATATAGTATCAAAGTACTCGTCAAGACTAATTCAATGAGCTCAAACTCGATAGGGTTGCATCATTTAATTACGGAGTTCCTATGGCCACCTTCCAGCTCCAACATCAGACCCTGGTTACCATATAGTATCAAAGTACTCGTCAAGACTAATCCAATGAGCTCAAACTCGATAGGGTTGCATCGTTTAATTACGGAGTTCCTATGGCCACCTTCCGGCTCCATCATCAGACCCTGGTTACCATATAGTATCAAAGTACTTCTCAAGACAAATCTAATGAGCTCAAACTCGATAGGGTTGCATCATTTAATTACGGAGTTCCTATGGCCACCTTCCAGCTCCATCATCAGATCAGCTCTATATTGATTTAAACTTTCACGATTATCACTCATATTTTACAGACAAACGGGTCTTAATCGCGTCAACTTACGTTTAATTATATCCTGACGTTTCGGGCATGACGTTACACCCGTGGTCGCAGGCAGACTGGCGAGAGAATGTATCAACACCTTCGAGCTGCGCGGGTTTTTCGAACTACCCGCACTTGATCTTGATTATTCACTTCTAGGCTAGGGTTGTCACTAGGCCTACACACAACACTCACAACATCCAATGACTTAAAAATGGATGTTTTACCACGCTTACATTTGTAAATCACGGGATTCCACGCGGACAAGGGGCAAATGAGGGAAATGAGGGGCAAGGAATCTCGTCCGCGTGGAATCCCGTGATTTACAAATGTAAGCGTGGTAAAACATCCATTTTTAAGTCATTGGATGTTGTGAGTATTGTGTGTAGGCCTAGTGACAACCCTAGCCTAGAAGTGAATAATCAAGATCAAGTGCGGGTAGTTCGAAAAACCCGCGCAGCTCGAAGGTGTTGATACATTCTCTCGCCAGTCTGCCTGCGACCACGGGTGTAACGTCATGCCCGAAACGTCAGGATATAATTAAACGTAAGTTTACGCGATTAAGACCCGTTTGTCTGTAAAATATGAGATCAGCTCTATGTCACAATAACATTGCATTGTCAACCGATTTATACATGCATTCTAAATTTCAGCTCAATCGGAAACCGGGAAGTGGATCAAATTTAAGTTGCAAGATTTGATTACAGAACGATAGACAACGGGACAGGGTGCTTAGCCAAGTTGCCAATCGCTAGCGCCTGCTAGCGCATCGTAGTTTTCCCTCTTTGTCGCACTAATATGAAGGAGTGACAGAGAGGGAAAACTGCGATGCGCCAGCAAGCGCTAGCGATTGGCAACTTGGCTAAGCATACAGGTGAAACTAAATAAAAGCTTGTAAGTAAAAAAATAAATAGCCCCCGCCAGGAAGTATGCTTCCTAGCGGTGACGGATTAACACCGTTTTCTCGTCCCGTACGTGTAGTACAATTTTTTTTAATTATCGTACAATTTCGTACATTTCATGTACATTTTATTGATGTTAGTTTGAATACTGTAAGACACCATGTCACCGCCACGAAGTATGACACAAATAAATTGCTGCGTGTAACAAAAGTGCTAGGTACCATTTAACAAAACAAGTACAGCTAAATCAAGCAAACAAATCTGTTATTTATAATCAAGTGCTTTGGTTGTGCATAGTCCAGTAGTTTGATTAAAATCAAAACACACTTTACCTATCATTAGCATAACAGATGATTTACAGCATTATTACCTTAAGGTTATATGTAAAATGAGAATTTGGTTGTGCATAGTCCAGTAGTTTGGTTAAAATCAAAGCACACTTTACCTATCATTAGCATAACAGATGATTTACAGCATTATTACCTTAAGGTTATATGTAAAATGAGAATTTGGTTGTGCATAGTCCAGTAGTTTGGTTAAAATCAAAACACTCTTTACCTATCATTAGCATAACAGATGATTTACAGCATTATTACCTTAAGGTTATGTGTAAAATGAGAATTTGGTTGTGCATAGTCCAGTAGTTAAGTTATATAATATAACCAACATAACACTTTAGCCGAACTTAACGAAAATTTCAGTTGCAAGTATGCAAAACGTTAGCTTACTAGCTGCATTTATAAGTCCAGTAGTTGTTCAACAACAGGCTTAGCTATAAACAAACATGTTGGTTAGAACTAGACATCACGGTTTTAACATAAGTAACTGAACAGTTCGGTTCTCCATATAACCAAACTCATTTTGGTTTCATATAACTCTAGTTTTGTGGTCATCCATTTTATGTTACATGTTAACGAAAGTTTAGCTACGTACAACAAGATATTTTGTTCAGTGTATCTGTAGACCAAGGACATTCATACACAATATGCCAACCTGGAGTTGATCATTTCTCCTAATCAAACGAGAGTAACATACTGAAAATAGATCCTAAAATTGTCACAACAATTTTTGTTAGTCTATATTTAAAAAGTTATGACAGCACGTAATGAGTTTTTAGAGACATGACATGTGTTTTTGTTCATAACTATTACATTTCCGAAACTGATGTCGCATGTCTGGAAATACGGCCTGCACTTTTTTGACAACTTAGTCCGTGGTGTCCCAGTCTTGCCATAACGGCTTGACTTGCTCGCCTTGACGTGTCCAGTTGCGAGCCTAAGGGAGGCCGGATCCAGAAAAGTATCAGTACTAGCCGAAGGAAGGGTATGCAGCCAGCTTCCTGGGTTCCTACCGCCAAGAGTCGCGCACGATGGGGACCCGCTGTTTAGAAGAGAATATTTTTTATTTATTTTCCAAACTGTACAATGTACACATATACATAGATTGGTATATACGTTACATAGATTAAATATAACTAATCTACTTAACCTAACCTAATATACCTAAGATTGGCCCTTGTGGCATTATACCAAGGATGCTGGCGGCATTTCCTCACTGTAACGCAATAATGATAAGTTGTGCGAGGAAGTCTCCAGCTCTTCGGTCTTTAGTTACGTCAATGAGACGTTTCGCGATCTCAGAAAACAATTTGCGTGCCCCAGCGCCCATGAACCTAAAGTTTCTACGCCAAACAGTACAAAATCATACTCTTTGCCGAGGCCCTTATATTTATTGTATGTTATATCAAAATTCCCATTATCCCAGATCCTTTGTGATTTTGAGTTGTCAGGAAATTTAATAGCAGTGCAAGCAATTTTATTTTGATTGCATTTACAGCATCATTTCAATTTGTAGTTTCCTGATTCATTATCCTAATTTTTCAAGCACTTCTAATGGCCTGGCGTATCTGTGGTGGGGTGATGATTGCGCACGCACTTCCGGCCGCGATAGGGCCCACTTCCGGTTCTCGACGTGCTTCCGGAACACTGATAATGCCCTTGGCTCCATTTATAACGAACCCAATATACACTCTCGGTCAATGAATACAGGTCAGGTGGATTTTGTCACAGAAAATAATAAAAACATTATTCAAAATATTTATAGTAAAGGTAGAATCTTTTTTTTATCAGATCTATCCCTCTGCGGAAGGGTGCACATGTTTTTGGGTGGGTGAAAATTTCAAGGAAATTCCAATACAATCTGATGAGAAAAACGGTTTCACTGCTTCTACAAATATTATAAAAAAATATTTGAAGCCAGCATATTTCCAGTATTTTATCTGTAAAATTCAACGGACCCGTATTCAATGACCGGGAGTGTATTTTGAGGTGTTGTTAATTGTTGTTAATTGTTGTTAATCTTTATGGCTCTGAATCACTAAGAAAAGCCTATTATGATTATGATTATGATATACGTATAGCCTTCTTAGGACCAGCCATACAAGAGAAATTTCCGAAAAATGTTATTGATTTTTCCTACTCGGCAAGTAATAAATTGACATAAAGCAATACAATGACTAATACAATTATCTATACTATTTGATACGAGTATTTGACAATTTGGATTTATTATATTAATATCTAGTATTAGGCAGTTACTTTTCTCTATTGACATTTAAATGTATAATCACAGACAATCTGTTATATGTAATTTTGACCTACCCTCTATTTTGATATTTTAAATTTTATTATTTTCTAAGTATAAATTATCGAAGGTAATAAGGTGGGACCTATGTAACCTATGTTGACATTTTGTAGCTTTCATTTTATATGTGTTGTCATTTAAAAGCACTATGTATTTTTTTTTACTATTATTGGAATTGTTATGTATAAGTTTAATGTTACCGCAAGTTCGTAAAAGACATAATTATATGTAAGTTGTGGTTACCTATAACTGGATAAGCATCAGCCACGAATTAATCTAAATGTATTTATAGTATGTAAGATGTGTTATCTGTTGGTAATCCTTAATAAACAAAATAAAAAATAAAATTTGTTTACTTTTGCATACCTTTGGTCGAATGCACTGAAACTTTGTAACTTTAAGATCTTTTATGTACGTGTGTTCTAGCAAATAAAAAGTTTGAAGTTTGAAGTTTGAAATAAAGTTGACTTCGGTTACCGCGAGGATTACTCATGAAATAAAACTATGAAAACGGATAAACTCGTATTTTTGTAAACTATAGGACTTTGTTTCTATAGGAGATCCGCCGGGAGAATCCATAACGATAAACTATGACGCATATCGCACTCTTATGAAATATCCTAGATATAGTAGCGCGTCAGGCATGTTCGCTGCGGCTAGAATCCCTGATTTCTTCGCGATAATTAGATCACGTGTTGCCGGTTTCTGGGAGCGTCTCCAAAGAGCTGATAACGAAATACTTAGAACGCTTTCCGAGTGCCTGGACTGTCCTATATTGAAGCGCTGGCAGTGTGTGCACCGCGACGCGAACCGTAAGTAGTTGTAAGCACTTTACACGCTTACATACACCATGTTTTAACTTTAATTTTATATTGTACTCCATTTTATTTTATTTTATTTATTTTGTATTTTAATCATTTTGTTTTATATACACATTTCTTTTTCTGTAATGTCTTTTGTCATATGGGTGTATGCCTGAAATAAACATATTATTATTATTATTATGTTTGTATCTCCTTGGGAATCACGGGCTTACAAATCCCGGTTTTTTGATAGGCTTGCGCGGGGATACAGATCCAACACGTAGAGGCCCTTTGGAGAAATTTGCTGTGTTGTACACCTGCTGGAACCCATTCACGGGCACATCAATAGATATCCGTAAACCGGTCCCAACAGGCGTATAGAGACTATTGAGAAGTAATGGAAAAGACTAATGGGCTATGGTGATGGAGGATGGATGGATCAGAAATGGAACTATAGAAAAGAGGTCCGGACACCTGCCATAACAATGATTTCTCTTTGCTATCGAGGCAGGCGGTGACTCGCCGCCGACTAGATGGGCCCCCGTAAATGCCGTCACAAGAGACAGCCAGGGGCAACACCGGTGTAGGCGGCTCAGGAGTGTAGAGAGGTGTACACCGCTTTCTGCGCAGTGGCTTGACAGCCGCTGCACCAACTCGCGACTTACGCAAATTTACACTTCCACCCCTGGAGCATATAGCTCTGACGACTCCTCTCTGGACGGCCAGTTAAGGCAAGCCAGAGCTGAGAGTCCTACGGGTCCCCTTGGGGTTCCACTCCGACCGACGAAGACACGCCGGAGGCGGGGACCCTGACCGACTCTCGGGAGCACTCGGGTCCGTGGGGTCGTTACTCCCCAACAGCTCGCCACAAGCTGCCCTGCGGCCTTATTATTATTATTATTATTATTATAAAACCGATCACAGTTGATAAGTCATGGTACATCTGTATTTATATAGGTTAAGCGCGATGTTAATTGAGTTATATCATCTGCATAAATTCCAAACGATAAACTAGTTACGCGAATTATATTAGATTGCAACTGGCTTTGTAATTAGGGTTCAATTATGCAAGCACAGATATGGAAAGACATGCTGATTAGACAGCCATGATGATGCTGACTAAACCAATAGTCTATTGTTTGTAACGTACACTTAGGCTACATTCACAGGAGTTTTTTTTTCCCTTTTACCGTATTCGAGATTTTCTCGAACGTCGTAATAATAATAGACTTTGTGTAGTACCGTTCACACGCATGCTCGACTACGGTATGCGGGATCCATGTGACCGGTGCTACACAAAGTCTATTGTCGCTACGACGTTCAAGAAAATCTCGAATACGGTATACGGGAAAAAATACTCCGTGTGTATCTGGCCTTAGAGTTACAACCAATACCTAGGCTTGTATGTTCAATTAATTGAAGTATTTTTAGAAGTGAACGACAGCTAAGGATCACAACATACATAAGAATACATCACGACCACAACAACTGAAAAATTCAAATAACAACATTTTTGTACGATAACCGATTAAGTAGAATTTTACAATGGTGCGCATATTATTTAAATTTCAAGAGTTTCAAAAGGGGTAATGATTTTATTTTAGACGATTGAGTTGATGAGATTTAGTTTCAAAATCCAAATAAAAAATAAAAAAATAAAAATATCTGGGACATCTTACCACATCTTACACGTCGACTGTACCAACCCTAGAATTAATAATGTTAGCGCCCCAACCCGCGATTATGCAAGTGTGACTGCACTGCTTAATACAATTACCACGCCTGATTTAATATGCAAGCGAGGAAGCGTGTCTCTCGAAACTGATTACAGAACAGGCGGTGATACCTCCCGACTGAACCATGAATAACAACTTGAAGGCATCATATTCCTTACGTATAAAATGACCATAGACTAAGTTGCCCAACGTGTGATGGAGTGTATTAGTAACCGAGGACTGGCACCCAGGGCTGGCCTGTTTGTTCGAGGAGAACGCGCGCGCCCGCTTGGTAGAGGATCTACTGGAGGTTGACCGCAGGCGAACAGGAATTCTTCCTACCCTCTGCATTAGAAACTGAATGGATAAGAAACTGAATGGATACTATCCGTTCTTGTATCCTACTAAGTACATTCTTGGGACTCTTGGGTTCAATTCCTTGGAGGTGAGACGCAACACATGCTTGCTAATGTTTGCATGTAGGGTCCTCCGTGGTGAATCTGACTGCCCGGAACTAGTACAGAAGCTATTTAGTTAGATTTTTTGTACCGGACCTAAAAAAAATAACCCTCAGACCGCGAGTGCGGCCTCTACTAGCGGTGCCAATGGCACGCACGGTGGCCTATAGAAACTCGCCGATTCCTCGTGCCTTAGCCCTGCTGAATGCGCTCCTGGTGTCAGCACCCGATTGTGACCTTCTTACGTGGCGATGGACGGATGTGTGTATGGAATGCCTGAGATTTTGTGAGGTGATGGATAAAAGGGAGTCTAGTGTTTTCAAAGTGTTTTAAGTTTTAGTTTTACATAAGTACTTATTGTGTTATTGTATCGTTTAACAGTGTATTGGTCTTGCTACTGTAATACTGTATAAATATTATATTAAATAAATAAAATAAATAAATAAATAAATTAGGCCGAGATTTGGTCGGTGGCATAACCACAAATCCGATTTGCCGCCGGGTGGCGGGAAATGGTCCGGTAACCAGAATCCCTTTCTGGCGGTCTTACGAGAGTCAGCCATAATTAAATACACGATGGAGATCAAAGGGAGGAAGTCTTCTTGTAGGGGCCTCGGGAGAGTCAGCCACAATGAAATACACGGTAGAGATCAAGAGCGAAATGCATGCTCATTTTGCGCGCCATAGGTACAGTACCTATGGCGCGCAAAATGCGGAGAGCACGAGCATCCGCGAAAAATCCGCGCGTAAGAGGCTGCCGTCGGTGGGGTCTTATTACGTGAAACCATTCCCGCCAAAACGGTCATATTTAGTATCAGAATAACCCCGTCAAAAGTGGTAATTCTTAGTAGTTCCTGTAGCATCTAGTAAGTAGGAACGACTTTAAAAATGGACCCTTCTGGAACTTCCAGAAACCTATTCAGAATCCCAAAACCACAATGGCAACGGGAACGCATGTTTTTCGCCTAGGTAATAGGTAATTTGAATTATGTTCTATCTTAAAAGTAATAAATCAGGTAGGTGAAAAACCCGCGCAGCTCGAAGGTGTTGATACATTCTCTCGCCAGTCTGCCTGCGACCACGGGTGTAACGTCATGCCCGAAACGTCAGGATATAATTAAACGTAAGTTTACGCGATTAAGACCCGTTTGTCTGTAAAATATAAATCAGGTAGGGTTGTTACTGCTATACTAAGATACGTCAGTCGACACCGAAACTCGCAATGGGTCATTTAACTGCGGCACCCAAAGAATATTTCACGTCACGTTTCGTATTCGTACGTCGTCACAAGTTCCAATTTAGCTTCCTGGCGGGAATGTTTGGTGTTTGGTGTACGAGTATTGTAGGTATATTTTTATATCTAGATCACTCTTTTCTGTAGGAGTGGATCTTCTGTGCGTACCGTGTGTATATTAGTTAACGATTCTGTGGTGGTTTGCAAAGTGATTGGTTTTCTTATTGCCGTAAGTACTTATTATTATTTATTATTAACCTGTTGTGTCCCACTATTGGGCAAAGGCCTCCCCCAATTTATCCACTGATTCCGATCAAGCGCTGTGTTTGGCGATTCCGGAGAAGTCCCGTTCATCTCGGCATCGCTGGCGTGGTCTGCCAAATCCTCGATTTGAGTTTTTGGGCTCCCACTCTGTGGCGTGTTGTGCTCCACAACACCCGAAGACGTTTCCAGGCCAGTCCTACTTAAGCCTGTGGCCACTTTCCCACTTTTCCCAGCTACATCATAGATACTGTAACATTAGGTAGGTACATTACTTTTATAATGTGATTCTAAAACACCTACTCGTACTTACGCTCCGTTTGAAATGTATTGCTCAGAGCATTGCTCAAAGATCCAGTAATTATCTTTGAGCAATGCTCTGCTAATAATAACCAAAACCGATAAAATACCGCTTATTTCTACATTTTTGCTATTCGTGAAATGTACCGAGAATTCTCGAGATTCCCGATTGAGATTCGGACACAGGAAGGGAATTAATGGAATTCAAAATTTCCTCGGAGAATTTCGAGATCAGGAGCGTATCGCGACACATCAAGAAATAACACCGATTTCATTTCTTTAATGTCTTGCAAATTACAATATGATCGGTAAATACTATTTTGTTTGTCCTTCATCTCTAAACCGCATCTAAGTAAATAAGCAGTAATATTCTTGAAAGCTGTCATTACCGTGATAGTATTTATTTAGGTATTCAAGATGTACCTATATCGTTTAGGTATCAATGATTGCAATAATACCTAATCGATTTTAAATTTTTCACAATATACTTACAGAGGTGGACATTTTTTTGGGTCAGTGAGGGCAGCTACCTGTCCAGATCTAGAGTAGCTACCCGAAAATAATATCTTAGAGGACCTTCCCTCGATTTGAAGAATTTACAGATTTTGGAAAAAACACACAGGTTGCGAGAAAATGGTAATTTTTGACAAACTTTTTCTGTTCAGGATCAAAAGTTTGTATGAGACTAAAACGAAATTTTCGGCTAGAAAAGCCGCAATTCAAGAATTAAAATTCCCATACATCGATTGGCATTGTTCTATTTCATGATCATGAATAACTATCGCGATAACTGAAAAATATTATTGTTTTGATATACATTCATACATAACGTAAGAATCTCAGAAACGAAATTGTATGTAATATTTCATGTTTCTGAATACGTTCTCTTAGAAATAAATATATTCCTGCAGCGCGCAGTGGTAGACTTTAAATTACTTCCTCTTCGATTTGTCCACTTCGTGTTTTCGATAAGGATTTGATATGATTTTCTCAATCGTAGTAAAAGGAAAGTTCGCTGGTTAAATCATGTTAAATTACGTATATGTATATTTAGTAGCGCCTTGCTGTTTTTAATTTAACAGATAACAATATTTAG
>JALPQI010006849.1:0-45514 GCA_025490895.1 Thaumatotibia leucotreta
AAGGAATGTTCTACACGCATCATGAAACGCTGTTTTAATGGAATAAGACATCATCATCATCATAATTAAAGGAGCCTGACCCCTGTCGTTGCAGCATCCTCCATTCGGCCCTGTTTTGGGCTTTCGCCTTGATATCTTGGTACAAATGGCTACATCACCATTCCTTCAATTGAGCAATGTATGGTATCCTAGGCCTTTTTCTGCCTCTGGTTGCCTCTATTCTTCCCCAATAAGAACATAAATCAATAAATATCCTGGAACACTCTCCATAATTTCAGCCAACATACGTCCGCTACTGGACATAGGTCTCCCGCAATGATCGCCAATATGACCGGTTCTGTGCTGCTTGCCTCCAGCGGGTTCTCATGACCTTGACCAGGTCATCGGATCCTCTTATGGGAGATCTGCGTACACTGCATCTTCCGGTACGTGGTCGCCAGTTCAGAAGTTTCCCATTGGCCATCTGATCTTCTGGCAATGTGCTCAGCTCACTGCCACTATAGTCTGGCAATTCTTAGAGCAATGTGGGTGACTTAGGTCCTCTTGTGGATTCTCAAGCGAAACTCCGAGCGTTACTCTCACTCTTAGGCCGTGGGTTTTCTGGCCGGCGACCGGCGACCAACGCGTGTTGCCGCCGACGACGTTCGAATGTTTTGTTCGCGAATGTTTGAGGGTGGTTTTCCCGACACGTCGTCGGTTACCTGCCGACGATGTTTTAGAATCTAAACTAACCTTTAAGTAGTTAATGGTCTTAAAGGAAGTTAATTTGAATCCTCAGTTGAGTGGAACGACATTAACTATGCTACCTCTCCATCTGTTAGACATGTCTTTGAAGCTGAAAACTTCAAAACTTATCCCTGTATGTGACGTCACTATGGCGTAAAGCATAAGCGTTCGCGGCTCAAAAAGTTATAACATATTATGCAACATGAACTACCGCCAAAACTAGAATTTTTAAAAAGTAATACTCGATGTTGCTCACATACCCTATTTTATACTAAAATTAGTGGCGTTGCCATTACAGTATTGTATATTTCTACATTAAACAATTTATCAAAATTCTAGTATTAAGCAATATTTCCCCTGAAGGCAAAGTTGGCTAAATAATTTGACGGTACTTATTTTTAACAGACTTAAAAAAGGAGGGCGTTCTCAATTCAACTCTCTTTTCGTAAGTATCGATATCAGAGAATCGTGAACCGATCAATCATGTTTTTTATTTCACGCATTGCCACGGTTAGGTTCTCCTTGGTCACCGTTTAAATCACAGTTTAATAGCATTAACACTTTAAAAGTTTAGGTTTTTTTGACAGTAGTGTGGCCTGTCCATTGTGGGTTAGTAGAGCAGGCAGCATACTTAAACTTTACCACTTTTGTTCCCAGGGTGACGTGTCAGAATTACAACAAAAAACGTGATTGACCCAAATACAGGGTGAAATTTAATTCGTTAATCGTAATATTATGTTTTTCTAACTCTATGAATAACTAACAATTGGATGCCCCACAAGTTACTTAGAAATAGTCTTTTTTATTCGCTTTTTTTAATTTTTAAGGTGATTCTTAGAAATTATAACGATTATTTAAGCTATTTAAAACGTCAAATGTAATGAATATTATTAATTTTTTAACGAAATTACAAAATTGGCGTTATTAATTACATGAATTTGAAGAGGTAATTTAAATTATTGAATTAATTTGTCTTAATAATCTGTTTTGATATTCTAAAGCCAAAAAATAAAAAACACAAGCCCACAAAATACAAAAACAATAACATGTCCATTTTTAAGTAACTTATGGGGAATTTAATTGTTAGTTGTTTATAGAGCTAGAAAAACATATTACGATTCACGATTTAAATTTCATCCTGTATACTTTTTTATCGAGCAACCACCAATCGGGGCATGATTGGGCATTGTGACATACCTGTCAAACTAAATAAATTATATATTATTTATTCTTATATATTATTTTTGTCATATTCGCTGCCTCCCGTGTCATACGTCCCTCGCGTACACTATAACTCAAAGACTCGCCATATCCAAACTTCGGAAGTTCCCTAGCGGCGGTCAGCGGAATTTATGGTCGCCGTACTTGCCAACTTTGCTGTATCACGTACAGATTGAAGAACTGGGAAGACATACTTTGTTGCATGCGTATACAATTTTGAGGTCATATTGATGCATTTTTGCTATGGTACCGACATCCGATTATTCGTACAAACCCTAGATATTAGTTGGCGGAAATGAATGAAACATCAGATTTTTTTGTTCATCGTATGTTGGTCCCATAGTAAAATTTCATCAATGTGACCTCAGCATGGTGTGGTGACGGCAGTAAAAATACATTTGTCACCACTCCAGCTTTTCCTGCGGGTGTCGTAAGAGTCGACTAAGGGATTGGAATGTTACTGACCAAAGACCATTATTTGATAAAAGATTGATGATGGGCAGCAGCGACATCATAGTGGAAGTGGACAAATTACTGCGATCGCCAATCGGCTTGCCCAGATTGGCGATTATGGGCATTTACCTCCTAATTACCGTCTACACGCATAGTCAATAGGAGAGGCCTACGTCCAGGAGTGGACTATCATAGGCTGATGATGTGATGTGATGTGATTCTTTGTAGACTAGCCACACAGCTGCACAGATGCAATGATTATACTATAATCATATTCTTGAACCTTTCTGTTTATTACACGTATTAAATAATCTGCATAAAAACTCGTAACGAAAATACTGACCACGGTGATGTACCCACCCAAGCGACGATATAATGATGACGTCCATCATCAATCTTTTATCTTCTTCTCTTCAATCCCTTAGTCGACTCTTACGACACCCGCAGGAGGAGTTGGGGTGATGACATATTTGTATTCTTTCTTTCCACAAAGAATAAAAGCTGTCAATTCCAACTGCCTCTCTGAACAAATAAGTCCACCTTTCAAAATGGCACTGTACGCGAAACCCGCAGTTTATGGTCACTGTAGTTGCCAACTACTTGTATAACGTGGAGTGAGATTGAAGGCATACGAAACATTTCCGGGAATATTTTTTACCGCATTGCATTGTCACCTTGGAGTACGTATGTGTGATTCAATATTGTGAGAATTTTATTTGAATAGACGGATTTTTATTTTGTTGTAGTTTTTTGAAATTATCCGAATTTTTTACTTTTTTACATTTTTTTTACTCAGAATCATGAGCTCTAACGATCCTGATAGAAATAAAAAAGTGTCTCAAAACAAAATTCCATTGAGTTACTATTTTTCATACACTTTCTTCAACCGTAACTCAGTGAAAGACAAAAATTTGTATGGAGTTTTCGGGACACTTTTTTCTGCTAATAAGGATCGAAAGAGCTCGTGATTCTGAGTAGAAAAAAAAAACAAATTTGGAAAATTAAAAAAAAAACTATAACAAAAATAATTCACCCAAATACTTTTTACTATTTTACTTAATGTTAAAATGTTACATTCTTTGCAAAACTAGAATGGAATTTTAAGCCCTAGAAGATTTATTGTGCCAATATAAAGAAAGAAAACATTTCCCGTATACAAATTATCTGTAAAAATAAGTGCATATCCATTACCAGTGAGGTTTTAGAACGCAGAGTAAACCCCCAGAGGATTATTTTGAAAATTATTTAGTTTCAGAAGTAATAGTAGCAAGTATACCTATTACAGTCACTGGCAATAGTAAGTATGTTGCGCTACGAAGGCTGCAAAAACATGTCTCATTCTTATTTTTACTGACATAAGAGCGAATACAAAACGAAATGAAGGGGTAAATCCACAAAACTGTAACTACTGTTACCAATTCTTTCGTGTGTTCTTAAATTAATCAATCAAAGTTGAGTTATCGCATGTTTAGCCTAGCTCCGTAGGTACATTATGTAAACGCTTGAAATATACCACTTTATTAATATAAGAACATGCCAAAGTATTGGCACACTCGTTACACATTGATGTTACAGTCTTCGGATTGACCCAAAAGGTCCCCATTTATACATTTTGGTACATACGGAACCCTAAAACATGTATTAAAATTTGTAGGAAATTTAATTAATCTACTCGCATATTCGTGTGTAGATAGAAAAAGTTTTGCAGAAAACTTGTGAAAACATATGTTTTCTAATTGAATAATTGCGTGTACAATGTAATTATTAAACTGGTAACTATGATAGGACGCCGTTATTTGGATTATTCGACGTTTATGACATTATTTTTTCTTCCTAGTCGTGATTCTGAACAAAATTAATTCCACACAGCTGAAGTTTATAACATGCGTTTTTCTTCACAGTCATCGATTCCACACAATCTTGTTTCTACCTAGTTGCGATTCTCCGCAATATTATTACCACACAACAGACATTTTTCGCACGAGTTTTTCTTCACAGTCATTAGTTCCACACAATCTTGTCTCTACCTAGTCGCGATTCTGCACAATATTGTTGCCACACAATATAAATTTTTCGCACGTGTTTTTCTTCACAGTCATCTGTTCCACACAATCTTGTCTCTACCTAGTCGCGATTCTGCACAATATTATTACCACGCAACTGAAATTTTTCACATGCGTTTTTTGTCACAGTCGTCATTTTCAGACAATCTCGTCTCTACCTAGTCGCGATTCTGCACAGTATTAACCCATTATACATTTTGAATCCTAATAGCAGTGAATAGAGATCAAGATCAAAGTGGCCATTATGGATTCGTAAGCATTATCTAAATATAAGATATGGTACCAGGCGCGCATGATCTTAGGCTAGCAAATACAGCTTTTGGGACCTATCTTTGAAATGTTGTGGGTAATGAAAATTATATAATCGAATCGGTACCAGGGCAGCATAACTTATTTTATAAGTTAGTTATATAATTTTTTTAGAACAGATGGTGTACTTTTTAGGCTCTAGTGCGAGCGCTCTAGCGCTCTGGAGAGGGCAACACCAAGCCACTGTCAAAATCGTACTCGCAATTAAACAATATTTAAAAATATTTAAAGTGCTCAAGATATTATAAACTGTGCAGAAACAAGTGTATTATGTGATAACTATCATGGACAACATGTAATCAAAGTGCAAATATACTTACATGACCTGGAAAGTGAATAAATACGATCGATCAACAGACACTCGAAACGCATACAAACGACCAATAACAAATAAACAAAATTAAGCGGCATACTATCGCCGTGTATGTACGTGACAGTGCGAAACGAATAAACGTAAAAAGTGCTCAGAAACAAAAAACATCAACAAACAATAACCTCAAAATTGCTATGTAACGACCACAGACCTACAATATTACGCGGTCAGGATTTCTTGATAAACATTTCAAACGCAACTGATAATAGCGCCATCTAACGCGAGACGCTGGAATTACCCAGACAGGCTATAGACTCGGACATCAACGATTCGATATCAACTGAATATCAAGATTTCGCACATTTCTCACAGAGGGAGTCAGGTGTCTCAAAATAATCACAATGGAAGAAATTAAGAGTATGCTAACTAGTTTGCAAAAAGATATCAAGGATCAGAAACAAGACATGCTGAATATGAAAGAAGACATCAAAAATACAATAATCAAAAATATGAACGAGAAATTTAGCAACCTTGAACTCCAAAACGAATTATTAGAGCAAAAAATCGAAGAACATAACTCTAAAATAAAATACTTGGAAAGGCAGTGTAGAAAAAAAAACTTAGTCTTATTTGGCGTAGAAGAGGGCGAAAGGTCATACCAGGAACTCGAGGAATCTATAATAAGCATAATAAGTACACACCTAAAGATTCCATGCAATAATAATAATATCGAGATGGTGAGAAGGCTGGGTAAGAAAAATGAGAAAATAAGACCAGTCGTTATAACATTCAACACAATGGGCTACAAATTACAAGTTCAGAAAAATAAATATTACCTTAAATCCACTTCTTATTATATGAAGGAAGACTACCCATTAGAAGTATTAAATAAACGCAAGGAGCTACAAATCCAACTTCAAGAGGAAAAACAAGCTGGCAAAATTGCTTTTTTGAAATATGATAAACTAATTGTAGTCGACAATAATCAACCCATTCATCGTAGCCAAGCAAGTAAGAGAAACCTGTCCGAATCTCCGGAGTCAACTCTACCCAACAGCAATAGCCATCAACATATTAACAAACAGCCATCTAAGAAAAACAAAGCAACAAATTTGAATAATTACCTGATACATAAACCTAAACTTACCTTCACTGATACAAGTAATACCAGTGCCGAAAATCAATCGCAGGCATCACAACAAAACACAGCATAGCAATTAAAAACGGGCCCTCTACTCACCCCCTATCTCCCAGTACGGCCGGTCACCGAGGGAGAGTTCGACCAAAACCCACCAAGGAAAACCACTCGAACAAAAAACACCTTCATAATTTGCACTTTTAATGCAAGATCGCTTTCTTCCGAATTAAAGCTTATTGAACTAAAGACAGCTCTACAGGAAATAAACCACGACGTCGTTGGCTTGTGCGAAGTGCGACGGCTTGGAGAAAAAATCGTAGAAGACGACAAGTATATCATGTACTACTTTGGAAAAACTAAGGGATTGTATGGTGTAGGATTCCTAGTACAAAAAATACACAAAGAAAAAATTATCTCATTCACAGGAATATCCGAAAGAGTATGCGTACTAGATATCGAACTGGAAAACCAACATCTCGCAATAATCCAGGCGTATGCACCTACTGAAAACTCATCACAGGAAGCTATAGACAGCTTTTACAATGACTTAGAGAAAGCTCACGACTCTACATCAGCCAAGTTCATACTGACTATGGGAGATTTTAACGCACAAGTCGGAACACCAAAATCACATGAAAGCTCGGTTTGTGGCAAATACGGCCATGGTAAAAGGACCGCGCGAGGGCAGAGACTCATCCAATACGCACAAGAATACAATTTAAAAATCATTAATACGATGTTCCGATTGAAACCCAAGAACCGATGGACATGGATCTCTCCGGACAAGACCGTAAGAAACGAAATAGATTATGTAATGTCCACGAAGCCTAACGCTATCAACAAGTATGAAGTTTTGTCATCTTTTTCGTTTGGCTCGGACCACAGGCTAATAAGAGTCACAATTGATTTAAAAAAAAACAAAATCTAAGAGCAGATGTAATTTTTCTAACGCATCAAGGAAATTGAAAACAGTAAACGAGCAACATACGTACCTTAAAAATCTTAACAATTATATACCAGAACTTATATCTAAGCATAACAAGTACAACGTGGAAGATTTCTACCAAAAACTCACTAACAGTATAAAAGACAGCTTAAAAAATACCAAAGGAGAAGAAAAGGGACAGAAAATCTTATCTAAGAAAGCGGTGGAGCTCATGAAAGAACGAAGCAAACTACAAAATAAACAAAAACTCGACAAAACAGACAAAGAAAACTTAAAAATACTTTATAAGGCCACCAACAAGGAAATAAAACAATGTTACAACACTTATAAAATGAACATAATACAACGTCACCTCGAAAATTCAAGATCAGCCAAAAAAGCCCATAAGGAGCTGAATAAAACGATAACATGGATTCCATCGCTTCATAGTGGCCCTAGCAAACACAAATCACGTACAGAGATCATAAACACAGCTACGGACTTCTACTCTAAATTATACAGTGATTCAAGCATAACAAAGAAAAAGCAGACCGTTTCCCGTTACCATAGCACTGATTTTCACCAAATTCCACAGTTTTCAGAACCAGAAGTACTAAAACATATACTGAAACTCAAATCAGAAAAAAGTGCCGGGCCGGACGGTGTTAGTAACGAATATATCAAAATTGCAAGGACTCTACTCCTAACGCCGATCACTATTTTATGGAATAAAATTTTGAAAGAAGAAAATGTGCCACATAAATGGACCGAATCCGAAATAATATTGTTATACAAGAAAGGCGACGCAACGGATATAGGAAATTATCGCCCTATAAGCCTTATGTCTTGTCTCTACAAACTGTTCGCTTCCTGTCTACTAGAGAGAATTTCGCCTATCATCGACTCACAGCAGCCGATCGAACAAGCCGGCTTTAGAAGCGGCTTTAGCACAGTGGACCATATCCAAGTCGTTGAGCAAGTGATAGAGAAATACCTAGAATTCCGTAGGCCCTTATACTTAGCTTTCGTAGACTACAAAAAAGCTTTTGACACAATAACACACGAAAGCATATGGGAAGCTTTGGAAGCTCTGAACATAAATGAAAAATATATCAGTATACTAAAGAACGTCTACCATAATAGCACAAGTAGAGTCAAACTAGATAGAGTCGGCCCAGAAATCGACATCAAGAGAGGCGTCAGACAGGGCGACCCAGTTTCTCCAAAATTATTCATAGCCGTTCTACAACATGTAATGGGAAAACTACCATGGTCCAAAAGAGGTATTAGAATAAACAGCTTTTATTTGAGTCATCTCAGATTTGCTGACGACATCATTATATTTTCAGAGTGCCCACAACAGTTGAACATAATGATATCGGAATTAAACCAGGCAAGCTCAAACGTAGGATTGGAAATGAACCTCGATAAAACTAAAGTCATGACTAACCATAAGATGTCACCAATTCTAATTAACAACATACCTCTAGAATACGTACCTAAATATATATATTTAGGCAAACAGATATCATTTTACACGAACAGAAATTTAGAAGAGGTAGAGCGGAGAGTTGCAATCACATGGAGAAAATATTGGGCACACAAAGGAATTTTGAAGTCACAGCTACCATTTTCTTATAAAAAAATTGTATTCGACACGGCTATACTCCCATGTCTCACGTACGGCTGCCAAACATGGACGTTCGATACCAAAGCCAGAAACAAAATCAAAACCACTCAAAGACGAATGGAAAGGAGCAGCATGGGACTCAAACTCAAAGATAGAATACGAAATGTCGACATCCGCATGAAAACAAAAGTAACGGACGCCTTAACCTTTGCAATGAAGAGTAAATGGAAGTGGGCAGGCCACATCGCCAGATACGAGGACGACAGATGGACTCGAAAAGCGGTAGTATGGCCAGGACCGAAAGGAACAAGAGCAAAAGGTCGCCCGCATCACAGTATACACCAGTAATTACTCTTCTAACAAATGAACGCCGCGCGG
Source organism: Thaumatotibia leucotreta (assembly GCA_025490895.1). Classification (NCBI taxonomy): domain Eukaryota; kingdom Metazoa; phylum Arthropoda; class Insecta; order Lepidoptera; family Tortricidae; genus Thaumatotibia; species Thaumatotibia leucotreta. The sequence goes on from JALPQI010006849.1 coordinate 9,157, forward strand.
CCACGCACACAGGCGCACTACACGCACGCAGCGAGTACATGCAAATTGGGATAATTTGGGATAAGTCAGTTGGGGTCGGCCGGCCGCGCAGCGCGCTTTGTGTCGTATTGCGTTCGAGATGGAAAATTAAAAAAATGACATCAATGCATAACTGCTTACATTGCAACACAATATATCGAAACAATTCACTAATAATTAGTTTCTTGTTCATTTATCATGATGTTACATATTTTAGTTTTAATGATTCTGTGCATGAGACTAATCGATACCTAAGGTACATAATATTTAATATTATTTTTCATAATCATCAGTATTCAATACTGATGCAATGTCATGATGTGGTATTGTAGTACTCATATTGACAGTTATACCTATAGTACCTTTGTACCAAGTCGAATAATTAATTTTGTTCAACCCTGTGCAGTAGGTATCATTCGCGTCGCCACTGCCGGAGAGTGACTACTGGACTTGTCTCTTTATACTGTGCCCGCATGCTAGATGGACTGACGAAATAGTAGCAATAGCAGGCAAAAATTGGCTTAGTACTGCTAAGAACAGAGCAGAGTGGCTCACCTTGGAGGAGGCTTTTACCCAACAGGGGTCCATACAAAAATAGTACTAAGAAATAAAAATAAATAACAATTTAAAAGTATATCAATGAACTGAATTAATTTATATATCAATGTTATCTAATTTTACTAACTGAATCAATTCCACTGTTATCAATAATTATGAATGTTATTATAATTTTTTAATTTTTAATTGGAATGTTTTTAACCTAATTTATTATTGTCATCTTTTTTTTGCATGGACAAATAAAGCTTTATTATTATTATGTTTGTATCTCCTTGGGAATCACGGGCTTACAAATCCCGGTTTTTTGATAGGCTTGCGCGGGGATACAGATCCAACACGTAGAGCCCCTTTGGAGAAATTTGCTGTGTTGTACACCTGCTGCAACCCATTCACGGGCACATCAATAGATATCCGTAAACCGGTCCCAGCAGGCGTATAGAGACTATTGAGAAGTAATGGAAAAGACTAATGGGCTATGGTGATGGAGGATGGATGGATCAGAAATGGAACTATAGAAAAGAGGTCCGGACACCTGCCATAACAATGATTTCTCTTTGCTATCGAGGCAGGCGGTGACTCGCCGCCGACTAGATGGGCCCCCGTAAATGCCGTCACAAGAGACAGCCAGGGGCAACACCGGTGTAGGCGGCTCAGGAGTGTAGAGAGGTGTACACCGCTTTCTGCGCAGTGGCTTGACAGCCGCTGCACCAACTCGCGACTTACGCAAATTTACACTTCCACCCCTGGAGCGTATAGCTCTGACGACTCCTCTCTGGACGGCCAGTTAAGGCAAGCCAGAGCTGAGAGTCCTACGGGTCCCCTTGGGGTTCCACTCCGACCGACGAAGACACGCCGGAGGCGGGGACCCTGACCGACTCTCGGGAGCACTCGGGTCCGTGGGGTCGTTACTCCCCAACAGCTCGCCACAAGCTGCCCTGCGGCTTTATTATTATTATTCCTCTTTATTTATTATGTGTCTCGGGTTAGGTGTTTTACAATATGATTATAAAAGTAAAATACAATACAACATACAAAAAAGATACAAAACATATAAACACATTATAAAAAACCTAACCTAGAGGGCCGCCGGCAGCGGAGCGGGACCAAGCTGCCGGTGGTTAGGGCTACAGGGAGAGGAACCGCCGGACTATGCGCGCCGTGTCCAGGATTACCGCCTTCTGCATCTGACCCTTGATCCAACCACCTAGCGAGAGCCTCTTGAGGTGTTGATCGAGGCTCTTCGCTATGAGACCATTCGCAGAAACAACTATCGGCACAATGATCGCCGAATCAACGTCCCACATGTCGGTTACCTCGTGAGCCAAGTCAAGGTACTTACTGGCTTTGTCCTTCTCGGCCTTCACGAGGTTCTCGTCATGGGGGACGGTGATGTCGATGAGCATTGCCCGGCGTTGCGATCGATCTATCAGCACGATATCAGGCTTATTGGCTACAATAGTCCTGTCCGTGATGATAGATCGATCCCAATAGAGCGTGGCACGACCATTTTCGAGAACTGCCGCAGGTGTGTACTTATAGTAAGGCACTTCGAAGCCCACGAGGCCGTATTGAAGAGCAAGCTGCTGGTGTATAATACTGGCTACGAGGTTGTGTCTGTGCAAGTACTCGGTGTTAACAATCTGAGAACAACCGGAAATAATATGCCTGAGTGACTCACCGGGACGGCGGCATGCCCGACAAATGTCGACCGTACCGTCCTTCAGGATATATTTCCGGTAGTTATTCGTCATGATAACCTCGTCAGCAATTGCACAGGCAAAACCCTCGGTTTCTCCGAAGAGGTCCCCGAATCGTAGCCAGTTCACCGACGCGAGCAGATCTACGTCAGGTCCCGTGAGGGCTTTGTAGAACCGCCCGTGTAGCTCCTTGCTCTTCCATACCGCCTTGCGGTCCTCGGTGCTTAGCACCACAGGTCTGCGCCAGTTCTCTTTTGCCAAGGAGAGCGGCGTGAGGTTCCGGTCTACTGCCACCACATCTCGATGCATCCCGCACTCATTGTTAAGAAAATAGTTTCTAAGATTGTACACCTCGCGGTTGTGGAGGTCTTTGGCATTTAAGAAGCCGCGGCCTCCACATTTACGCGGGATGTACAATCTCATAACTGATGAGCGCGGGTGTAACATTCGATGTGTGGTAAGCAGTGTACGGACCCTTCGATCCAGGGCGTCCAGCTCGGTCTGAGTCCACCTTAGTATGCCAAAGGAGTATGTGAGTATGGGTATTACCCAGGCGTTGAAGGCGCGCACTTTGTTGCCTCCTGACAAAAGACTGTTAAGTACTTTTGTGAGCCGGCTGAAAAAGCGCTCCTTCACCGCCTGTCTAATTCCCATATCTTCAATACCCAAAGACTGTGACATACCAAGATATTTATAGGTTTCTGCTTCCGAGATAGATCTGAACGACATTGTCTCAGAAAGCTGTAAATTTGTTGAATTTACTACTTTCCCCCGCTGCACATGCATAACCGCACACTTATCGACACCAAACTCCATTTTGATGGCACTACTGAAAACTTCTGTGGTTCGCAGTAGCTCCAACAAGTCTTGGCTATTTGGCGCAAATAATTTGAGATCATCCATGTACAGAAGGTGAGAAATGACTTCACCCTCTCTCCGAAGCTGGCAACCTAGTCCTGAATCCTTCAGCAGGGTGCTGAGCGGATTCAGAGCTAGGCAGAACCATAAGGGACTCAGACTGTCACCCTGGAATATTCCTCGCTCGATCCTTATTAAGTCCTGCGGACCAGAGGGGCCATCCCCGCCTCCTGGTTGACGAAGGACTGTGGTCCACTGCCTCATACACGCGCCAAGAAAGGATCTTAAAGTTGCATTAACTTTATACAGCTCCAAGACCCTTTCCAACCATGAATGAGGCACCGAATCATAGGCCTTCTTATAGTCAATCCAAGCAGCGGAGAGGGCCCCTTTGTTACGCCGGACTTGCTGGCAAATGGTCATGTCAATGAGGAGGAGCTCTTTAGTACCACGGGACCCAACCCTACATCCATTTTGAGCAGGAGCCAAAACATTGTTCGCAACAATGTGCGTGTTAATTTTAACTCTCAAAATGGATGTAAGGAGCTTGTACATTGTGGGCAAGCACGTGATGGGTCGGTAGTTCTTCGCTTCCGTGGTACTACCGGACTTGTAGAGCAGGAAGGTTACTCCAGTTGTTAAGGAAGGTGGCAGGGAACCGCGCTCGAGGGCTTGTTGGAATTGCGTTGCCAATCGTGAGTGCGAGCATCGAAGCCATTTTAGCCAGAAGTTGTGCAATCCATCCGGCCCAGGACTTTTCCAGTTCTGAGTCGTGCGGAGAGCACAACTTACGTCATTGGGGCTGATGGTAACTGCCCCCATAGGTTCGATGGTCTCGCATTCACGTTCGACAACGGTCATCCATTCACCCTCGGTGTGTCCGACGGGCGCTGACCAGATACTACGCCAGAAATCACTCATAGCAGTAGCATCCGGCAACCGCGCGTCGGACACACGGCAGTCGGTTTCCTCCCACTTTCGGTAAACCTTCCTTTGGTCACTCTGGAAAAGGCGATTCTGCTGGAATCGGTTCACACGCTCTCTGTAGCGGCGAATACGGTTTGCCCATGCATAAACCTTCTGCTTCAGAAAGTCGATGCGCTCTGTGAGGTTGGCCATGTAGTCGCGGGGTGCAATACCCGTTCCCGCGAACGCCTGGTTCACAAAGCGCATTACTCGGGGGCGGTTGTTACCCCCCCTGAAGCAGATCAGCTTTGCAATGAGAGTCCTAAACGAGTCGATACGACGCTCGATCCGCACCTGCCATGCGGGGTCACCTCCGGCGGTCCTAGGTGCACGGTCAGAGTCCGGAAACTTGACTCGAGCAACACGGCACGCCGCGATGGCCCCGCAGTACATGATCGAGTGCGTATCTTCCAAATCTTTACTGGATCGTATATACAGCTCCAGTAAAGCGTTTAGGGCTCCCATCAACGCTAGATTGCGCCTATTCATGGGCAAACGTGGTAATCGTGGCCTAGATTCGGGTGTGAAGCGATGCTGCATAATCGCCTCTTCCAGAGTCCTCCTCAATTGCTCATTGTCTGAAGTACTCACACTCAGGTTCGTAACGTCATCCCCGTCGGCACTGGGATCAACCCGCGGTGCCCCCGGTGCCAGGTCGGGTGCCGGCACCGGATCCGGCGACATGGCGGGCGGGTCCCGCGCCGAAGCGGAGGCCGCACGAACAGGGAGAGCCTCCAGGCGAAGCCGATCAAGTGTCGAGTCATCCAGCCGCTTTAATCGTTGGATGACTCGCACTTGATCCGATAATCGCTGCGCAGTCACATTTATGGTTGGTTCAAGGGCCTGAAACAGAGGAAGCATCCGGACACGATACGCGGATAGATTAGTTTCTCCCTCTGTAGCCCCATAGTAGGCGCGCATGACGTTCTCGTTCATGGATTGAGACCATTGCATGCGTCGCACTACACCACCGGCAGCGGGAGCCGTGGGCGGGGCAGGATGTCCCGCGGGCCCCAAGCGTGCCGGCAGCGGTGGCCGTCCGCGTCGCGCAGGTGGTCGTGGCGGCGGCGGTGGCGGTCCGCGCTCGTCGCTCGACTCGCTGGTGTCGGGTGCAGTGGCGAATTCTTCACCCGACGACGATTCCGAAGAGGAGGAGGAGGACGAGGCGGACGATGGTGGTGGGCGTGCGGATAGTGTGGACGCTTGACTCCGTGTTTTGCTTCTAGTTTGCATGATTCTCTGTTATGTTTTCTCTCGATGTATATTAGCGAGTCGGTACATGATTAGTCATTAGCGGTATCGCTTCTACCACTAAAATTGTACAAAGATGGAGTATATCAGCCAATAAATACATTTTTTATCAAAATAACAGAAAATTTTCTAAAAAACACGTCTGACGTTGACAGCGTCAATTTTTTTTTTTTTTTATTATTATTTCCTTTATTGATCTTTTCTCTTAGGCTAGGTGTTTTATAAACATGTCTATAAAAGTAAAATACAATACAACATACAAAAACAATACAAAATATAAACACTTTATAAAAAACCTAACCTAGGGTGCCGCCGGCAACGGAGCGGGCCCAAGCTGCCGGTGGTTAAGGTCGCAGAGAGAGGAACCGACGGACTATCCGCGCCGTGTCCAGGACTACCGCCTTCTGCATCTGACCCTTGATCCAGCCATCTAGCGAGAGACTCTTAAGATGTTGGTCGAGACTCTTCGCTATTAAACCGTTCGCTGTAACGACTATCGGGACTATGATCGTCGAGTCAACATCCCACATGGCGGTTATCTCGTGGGCCAAGTCTAGGTACTTACTGGACTTGTCCTTCTCGGCCTTCACGAGATTCTCATCATGGGGGATGGTGACGTCGACGAGCACAGCCCGGCGCTGCGATCGATCTACCAGCACGATATCAGGCTTATTGGCTACAATAGTCCTGTCCGTGATGATAGGTCGATCCCAATAGAGCGTGGCACGACCATTTTCGAGAACTGGTGCAGTTGTGTACTTATAGTATGGCACTTCGACGTCCACAAGGCCGTATCGAAGAGCAAGCTGCTGGTGTATAATACTGGCTACGAGGTTATGTCTGTGCAAGTACTCGGTGTTAGCAATCTGAGAACAACCGGAAATAATATGCCTGAGTGACTCTCCGGGACGGCGGCATGCCCGACAAATGTCGACCGTACCGTCCTTCAGGATATATTTCCGGTAGTTATTCGTCATGATAACCTCGTCAGCAATTGCACAGGCAAAACCCTCGGTTTCTCCGAAGAGGTCCCCGAATCGTAGCCAGTTCACCGACGCGAGCAGATCCACGTCAGGTCCCGTGAGGGCCTTGTAGAACCGCCCGTGTAGCTCCTTGCTCTTCCATACCGCCCTGCGGTCCTCGGTGCTTAGTACCACAGGTCTGCGCCAGTTCTCTTTTGCCAAGGAGAGCGGCGTGAGGTTCCGGTCTACTGCCACCACATCACGATGCATCCCGCACTCATTGTTAAGAAAATAGTTTCTGAGATTGTACACCTCGTGGTTGTGGAGGTTTTTGGCATTTAGGAAGCCGCGGCCCCCACACCTCCGCGGGATGTACAATCTCATAACTGATGAGCGCGGGTGTAGCATTCGATGTGTGGTAAGCAGTGTACGGACCCTTCGATCCAGGGCGTCCAGCTCGGTCTGAGTCCACCTTAGTATGCCAAAGGAGTACGTGAGTATGGGCATTACCCAGGCGTTGAAGGCGCGCACTTTGTTGCCTCCTGACAAAAGACTGTTAAGTACTTTTGTGAGCCGGCTGAAAAAGCGCTCCTTCACCGCCTGTCTAATTCCCATATCTTCAATACCCAGAGACTGTGACATACCAAGGTATTTATAGGTTTCTGCTTCCGAGATAGATCTGAACGACATTGTCTCAGAAAGCTGTAAATTTGTTGAATTTACTACTTTCCCCCGCTGCACATGCATAACCGCACACTTATCGACACCAAACTCCATATTGATGGCACTACTGAAAACTTCTGTGGTTCGCAGTAGCTCCAACAAGTCTTGGCTATTTGGCGCAAATAATTTGAGATCATCCATGTACAGAAGGTGAGAAATGACTTCACCCTCTCTCCGAAGCCGACAACCTAGTCCTGAATCCTTCAGCAGGGTGCTGAGGGGATTCAGAGCTAGGCAGAACCATAAGGGACTCAGACTGTCACCCTGGAATATGCCTCGCTCGATCCTTATGAAGTCCTGCGGGCCAGAGAGGTCATCTCCGCCTCCTGGTTGACGAAGGACTGTGGTCCACTGCCCCATACACGCGCCGAGAAAGGATCTTAAAGCTGCATCAACTTTATACAGCTCCAAGACCCTCTTCAACCATGAATGGGGCACCGAATCATAGGCCTTCTTGTAGTCAATCCAAGCGGCGGAGAGGGCCCCTTTGTTACGCCGGACTTGCTGGCAAATAGTCATGTCGATGAGGAGGAGCTCTTTAGTACCACGGGACCCAACCCTACATCCATTTTGAGCAGAGGCCAGAACATTGTTCGCAACAATGTGCGTGTTAATTTTTGCTCTCAAAATGGATGTAAGGAGCTTGTAGAGTGTAGGCAAGCACGTGATGGGTCGGTAGTTTTTCGGTTCCGTGGTACTACCGGACTTGTAGAGCAGGAAGGTTATACCTGTTGTTAAGGAAGGAGGCAGGGAACCAAGCTCAAGGGCTTGTTGGAATTGCGCTGCCAATCGCGAGTGGGAGCACCGAAACCATTTTAGCCAAAAGTTGTGCAATCCGTCCGGTCCAGGACTTTTCCAGTTCTGGGCAGGGCGGATGGCACAAGTTACGTCATCGGCGCTGATGGCAACAGCCTCCATAGGTTCGATGCTCTCGCACTCACGCTCAACAACGTTCATCCAATCGCCCTCGATGTGTCCGACGGGCACCGACCAGATGCTACGCCAGAAATCAGTCATGGCAGTAGCATCCGGCAGATGCGCGTCGGACAAATGATGATCGGTTCCCTCCCACCTTCGGTATAACTTCCTTTGGTCACTTTGGAAGAGACGGTTCTGTTGAAATCGATCCACACGCTCTCTGTAGCGGCGGATACGGCTTGCCCATGCATAAACTTTCTGCTTCAGAAAGTCAATGCGCTCTGTGAGGTTGGCCATGTAGTCGCAAGGCATGATGCCCGTTCCCGCGAATGCCTGGTTCACAAAGCGCATTACTCGGGGGCGGCTATTGCCCCCCCTGAAGCAGATCAGCTTTGCAATGAGAGTCCTAAACGAGTCGATACGACGCTCGATCCGCACTTGCCATGCGGGGACACCCCCGGCGGTCCTAGGTGCACGGTCAGCGTCCGAAAACTTGACTCGAGCAACACGGCACGCCGCGATGGCCCCGCAGTACATGATCGAGTGCGTATCGTCCAAATCTTTACTGGATCGTATGTACGGCTCCAGTAAAGCGTTTAGGGCTCCCATTAATGCTAGATTGCGTCTATTCATGGGCAAGCGTGGTAACCGTGGCCTAGAATTGGGTGTGGAGCGATATTCCATAATCGTCTCTTCCAAAGTCCTCCTCAGATGCTCATCAGTTGCAGTACTTACACTCTGACTCGCGAAATATTCCTCATCGGCACTGGGATCACCCCGCGGCGCCCCCGGTGCCAGGTCGGGTGTCGGCACCGGATCCGGCAACGTGGCGGGCGGGTCCCGCGCCGAGGTGGAAGCTGCACGAGTCGAGAGAGCCTGCAGGCGAAGCCGATCAAGTGTCGAGTCATCCAAACATTTAGAACGTAGAATGACCCGCACCTGATCCGCTAGCCGTTGCTCCGATACGGTGATGGCGGGTTCAAGAGCCTGAAACAGAGGCAGAATCCTGGAACGGTACGCGGTTAGTCGGGTTCCCCCCTCTGTAGCCTCGTAGTAGGCGCGCATGCAGTTCTCATTAATTGTCTGAGTCCATCGCATGCGACGCACTACACCACCGGCAGCGGGAGCCGTGGGCGGGGCAGCATGTCCCGCGGGCCCCAAGCGTGCCGGCAGCGGTGGCCGTCCGCGCCGCGCAGGTGGTCGTGGCGGCGGCGGCGGCGGTCCGCGCTCGTCGCTCGACTCGCTGGTGTCGGGTGCAGTGGCGAATTCTTCACCCGACAACGATTCCGAAGAGGAGGAGGATGACGAGGCGGACGTAGGTGGTGGGCGTGCGGATTGTGTGGACGCTTGACTCCGTGTCGTACTCCTCGTCTGCATGTTTTTCTTTTAGATATGTACATGTATGTTGGCGTGTACGTGAGTGGTCTTCAGCGGTATTACTTGTACCGCTAAAATAGTACAAAGATGATCAAAAATAGCCAATAAATACATTTTTTATCAAAATTGCAGAAAAAATTGTAAAAAACACGTCTGACGTTGACAGCGTCAATTTTTTTTTTTATTTTATTATTATTATTATCTCCTTTATTGAACTTCTTTCTTAGTCTAGGGTTTTTATAAAATGAATATAAAATTAAAATACAATACAACATACAAAAACAATACAAAATATAAACACTTTATAAAAAACCTAAACTAGGGTGCCGCCGGCAACGGGGCGGGCCCAAGCTGCCGGTGGTTAAGGTCGCAGAGAGAGGAACCGACGGACTATCCGCGCCGTATCCAGGATTACCGCCTTCTGCATCTGACCCTTGATCCAGCCATCTAGCGAGAGACTCTTAAGGTGTTGGTCGAGACTCTTCGCTATTAAACCGTTCGCTGTAACGACTATCGGGACTATGATCGTCGAGTCAACATCCCACATGGCGGTTATCTCGTGGGCCAAGTCTAGGTACTTCCTGGATTTGTCCTTCTCGGCCTTCACGAGATTCTCATCATGGGGGATGGTGACGTCGACGAGCACAGCCCGGCGCTGCGATCGATCTACCAGCACGATATCAGGCTTATTGGCTACAATAGTCCTGTCCGTGATGATAGGTCGATCCCAATAGAGCGTGGCACGACCATTTTCGAGAACTGGTGCAGTTGTGTACTTATAGTATGGCACTTCGACGTCCACAAGGCCATATCGAAGAGCAAGCTGCTGGTGTATAATACTGGCTACGAGGTTATGTCTGTGCAAGTACTCGGTGTTAGCAATCTGAGAACAACCGGAAATAATATGCCTGAGTGACTCACCGGGGCGGCGGCATGCCCGACAGATGTCGACCGTACCGTCCTTCAGGATATATTTCCGGTAGTTATTCGTCATGATAACCTCGTCAGCAATTGCACAGGCAAAACCCTCGGTTTCCCCGAAGAGGTCCCCGAATCGTAGCCAGTTCACCGACGCGAGCAGATCTACGTCAGGTCCCGTGAGGGCCTTGTAGAACCGCCCGTGTAGCTCCTTGCTCTTCCATACCGCCTTGCGGTCCTCGGTGCTTAGTACCACAGGTCTGCGCCAGTTCTCTTTTGCCAAAGAGAGCGGCGTGAAGTTCCGGTCTACTGCCACCACATCACGATGCATCCCGCACTCATTGTTAAGAAAATAGTTTCTGAGATTGTACACCTCGTGGTTGTGAAGGTTTTTGGCATTTAGGAAGCCGCGGCCCCCACACTTCCGCGGGATGTACAATCTCATAACTGATGAGCGCGGGTGTAGCATTCGATGTGTGGTAAGCAGTGTACGGACCCTTCGATCCAGGGCGTCCAGCTCGGTCTGACTCCACCTTAGTACGCCAAAGGAGTATGTGAGTATGGGTATTACCCAAGCGTTGAAGGCGCGCACTTTGTTGCCTCCTGACAAAAGACTGTTAAGTACTTTTGTGAGCCGGCTGAAAAAGCGCTCCTTCACCGCCTGTCTAATTCCCATATCTTCAATACCCAAAGACTGTGACATACCAAGGTATTTATAGGTTTCTGCTTCCGAGATAGATCTGAACGACATTGTCTCAGAAAGCTGTAAATTTGTTGAATTTACTACTTTCCCCCGCTGCACATGCATAACCGCACACTTATCGACACCAAACTCCATATTGATGGCACTACTGAAAACTTCTGTGGTTCGCAGTAGCTCCAACAAGTCTTGGCTATTTGGCGCAAATAATTTGAGATCATCCATGTACAGAAGGTGAGAAATGACTTCACCCTCTCTCCGAAGCCGGCAACCTAGTCCTGAATCCTTCAGCAGGGTGCTGAGGGGATTCAGAGCTAGGCAGAACCATAAGGGACTCAGACTGTCACCCTGGAATATTCCTCGCTCGATCCTTATGAAGTCCTGCGGGCCAGAGGGGTCATCTCCGCCTCCTGGTTGACGAAGGACTGTGGTCCACTGCCCCATACACGCGCTGAGGAAGGATCTTAAAGCTGCATCAACTTTATACAGCTCCAAGACCCTCCCCAACCATGAATGGGGCACCGAATCATAGGCCTTCTTGTAGTCAATCCAAGCGGCGGAGAGGGCCCCTTTGTTACGCCGGACTTGCTGGCAAATGGTCATGTCGATGAGGAGGAGCTCTTTAGTACCACGGGACCCAACCCTACATCCATTTTGAGCAGAGGCCAGAACATTGTTCGCAACAATGTGCGTGTTAATTTTTGCTCTCAAAATGGATGTAAGGAGCTTGTAGAGTGTAGGCAAGCACGTGATGGGTCGGTAGTTTTTCGGTTCCGTGGTACTTATTATTATTATTATTATTAGTGCGAGAAGTGGGTCATTTTACGTCAGGTCCAAAACTTCGGAGGGCCACCTGTACTAAAAAACGTCGTACAAGACACGTGCAAAAACGAAATTCGTAACTCGTGCCGATTTAAAACACTCCCTATCGGTCGTGTTTTAAAACATCGCCACTCGTTTCGAATTTCATGTTTTTCGCACTTGTGTCGTAATGTACTATTTTAGTACAGATGGTGTACTTCTTAGGCTCTAGTGCTAGAAGTGGGTCATTTTACGTCAAGTCCAAAACTTCGGAGGGCCATCTGTACTAAAAAACGTCGTACGAGACACGTGCAAAAACGAAATTCGTAACTCGTGTCGATTACAATAACAAAGTAAGTAGAGACAATTATCCGGAAATTATGAATGTGAAAAATTTATGTTGCGTGGTATTAATACTGTGCAGAATAACGACTAGGTAGAGACGAGATTGTCTGAAAATGACGACTGTGACGAAAAACGCATGTGAAAAATTTCAGTTGCGTGGTAATAATATTGTGCAGAATCGCGACTAGGTAGAGACAAGATTGTGTGGAACTGATGACTGTGAAGAAAAACTCGTGCGGAAAATATCTGTTGTGTGGTAATAATATTGTGCAGAATCGCAACTAGGTAGAAACAAGATTGTGTGAAACTGATGACTGTGAAGAAAAACGTATGTTATAAACTTCAGCTGTGTGGAATTCATTTTGTTTAGAATCGCGACTAGGAAGAAAAAATAATGACATAAACTTCTGATGATCCCGTTATTTCAGCAGCTTTAATACGTACCTATCAACTAATATACTTTAAATGACAGATTAGAATAAACTAGACTCCGCCTACTGAAAATTGTAAGAATCACCTCCATTTCTTGATCGGTCATCATCTCATCATTGAAATATTACCTGAAACAAAAAAAAAATGTTTGTTAAAATCAATTAGTTAATTCAAATAAATTCGCATCTATTTATTTCAAACAATCGCCCATAATTTATTAGAATCCTAAAATAACTTAATTATTTTATTTAATCTTAGGATTTATTCATTTTATTTATATATATTTTAATAATGAATCGCCGCCCTATCTATTATCTTGTGAACTGTTTGATGGGAACTGACATACAATAAGCTTAGCCTATTGTTTCTAAATTTGACAGTTTGCACGAGACGTCGCTGACAAATTCACAACATAATCTATACTTCATTTGACAGTTGTTGTCATAGGTCAAATGAGAGATAGGAGTCTCTATCGCAACAGCCACACAGGATGCGTTCGTAGCATGCGCACGCCGTGTGTCGTCTACTATGACATTTTATACGATACAACGCGCACGCCACGCATATGCGGACATGTTGCGTTTGAGATTGAGGTAACAAGCAAACTGGGACAACAAGCAAGATAAAATAGAGGATGGCGATAACGACGTCACGCATACATTTTTCATCTTTATAATCTGCAGTTCCCTGGATCTGTATGTTTGAAAAAGAAGAAGAAAAAGAAGGAAAAGTTTATTCGAGACAAGAACACAGTAAACACGAAATTTTGTCCCGAAATGGTCGAAACTTAACATTTTGCTAGCAGAGCCAGCGCTGGTCTTCCGTTTTAGCCATATTGGCATTTTGACGTTTTGTTTCTATTTACACAAACATTCACCAAGCGAAAATCTAAGACAAATTCCCAACAGCGCGTATCCTTTGACCGTGGCATTTAGCCCCGACGTGACGCGACACGACACACGACACGACATGACTGATGTGCGCGTAATTGAGTTATCACTTTCCGTTGATAACATCGCACCATTAGGGGACATCCGGAGGAACGCCCGAAAGGGGAGAACGGGTGCTTGCTCACTAGAGGGCGCATTCGGCTCGCGTGCGAATGATCCTTATTATCAGACATCGCAATTCTGGTAGCATTTTTGAGCTGTCATCCCTATGACATCTCGTTTATTGACTACCAATTATACACAAAATATTAATAAGTATTAATAAAAGATTATTATTTTAATTTCTATTTATAATTTCCTAAAAGTTGGTATCCAAAGGTTATCTAAAAGAGATCGCTCATTAGCGATAAGACCGCCTGTTGTTTACTTCTATTTGTAATCTTAATGGAGTTTTGACATTACTGTCCGACATTACTACTAGTGTCATTGAATATTCTTTCATAGAAGATTGATGACAGGCAGCAGCATCATTATAGTAAACACGCTACTGCGATCGCCAACCCTCTTGCCTAGCGTGGTGGTAGCATTTACGTCCAAATGCGACGACTAAGAGAGGCTGATGACGTGACGTAGGATCTATCGGAGGTAGTCTATGGAAAAACGTTATGAGGTTCGTGTAATCTGGGCCGTAATTCGACATTGGCGAAGGTCTGAAGTGGTCGCCATATGCCCTTCTTAATGGAAATATTTTATCCGAGGCCTCAGCATGAGCATGAATATAATGTAATACTATATAGTAGTAAATGTAAATGATAATTGCCCGCTTAATGTGTACTACGAATCTAATTCTGTGTGATAGTCTGAGGGTGAAGACACACTTATTATCAGCATGCGTATGCATTTTGTCTAGGTAATTAAATTGTCCGTTTAGTATGAAACGTGTAAGTATGCGTACGCGAGCGGAAAGCTGGACGCGGCCCCATACTAAACTGTCATTTTCTACATATAGATAAAATGCGTACGCATGCTGATAACTGTGTCTTCACCCTGAAATGGCACTTTAAGAGACTGGTATTTTTGTCTAATCTGGAGACGTAGATCTTACAGAAAACTATAGCCCTTAGTATTGTATTCATACTGATGAGTCAGGTGTTTCAACGACGCAGAACCCACGGGACCTAAACCTAATGTGCCGTTTTTCAACACAATAAATCCTTCTGGTTTAAAAAGTCCCCACTGGCGTCCATCAGACTTTTGCCTAAAAAAGCGTTACATAAATATATGGACTTCACAACACAAAAAGGTATTCAGAAATATCATGACACTGTTTATAGCAAGGTCTCATATAAAATAGCGTAAGTTCTTACGTAAATTGTGAAGACGGAGCTATGCTATAGATTGAGATAGTGATTGATATTCACCTATAATTCCTTAGTATTGCTCCGTCTCTCTACTACTTACGTAAAGATACAATAATTATAAGCCCGGCCTAAGGCACTGGTCTCACCGCGAGCTACTAAGTGCTATAAACACGAACAAAAGATACGCACTCCCGTGTTAAAAAAAAAAGAAACGGCGATACTCGCCCAGCTATCAGCTATCACCGCCGGGCGAGTATCGCCGTGTTTTTTTTTAACACGGGAGTGCGTATCTTTTGTTCGTGTTTATAGCCCATAGTTCATAGCTTAGCAGCTCGCGGTGAGACCAGTGCCTAAAACAAGTTTCCCTCATAATTGACGTGGATTATTAGTATCGCGTGATTGTCATCACTCTATCCTGAAACACACCTCACAATTCTGCGCACGTGTCGTAGTTCACGCACACACCTTTGCGTCGGAACTGCTTAACAGATGTTGGATTTGACGTGATAATTAGTACTCGGAAGGCCCGTTCACTTCACTTAATCAGCCTATAACTAATATGTCAGTCCGCCGCTGACCAAAGGCCTCTTCTATTACCTATGCGTATAGACGCACACATCACATCATCAGCCTATAATAGTCCACTGCTGGACGTAGCCCTCTCCTATCTACTATGCATAAATATAGACGCATTAGGAGGTAAATGCCCATAATCGCCACGCTGGGCAAGCGTATAGACGCATTAGGAGGTAAATGCCCATAATTGCCACGCTGGACAAGCGGGTTGGCAATTGCATTAGTGTGCGCACTGCTACCCATCATCAATCTTCTTTCAAAGTATGACACTTCAATCCCTAAGTCGACTTACGACACCTGCGAGAAGAGTTGGGGTGGGGACAAATGTATTATTATTTTATTTTTATTTTATTTTATTCGGAAAACCAACAGAGTACAATTACTAAAACTAGGCTATACAGATAAGTTATCAACCAAGCCAATGAAAGGTTTCAACAGATATTATAGTACGAGTATATGGTACATAGATATACACAGATAAAGCATAAAAGCAAATAACCACACAAACTAAACATGCAGCGACAAGACATATTATTATAGTGAGAAAAGAAAAATAGCTTATTGAAAATATCCATAATATCTATAAGTATTTGTGAATATAATTGTATGCTAGTTGCACATACGGTTGCCTGCCGTCACCATACGGCGGCTAACATTTAGGTATCAGACAAAAAATATTTTATTCAAAGATGGTGAAACAGGCCCCAAGTGACGAAATAGGTATTATATTTAAACAGATCGTTTTCGTTGGAGCCAATTTCCCATATTAACCCTGCCTAACCCAGTATTTTATGTGCCTAGATAACATACTGTAGGTAGTCAAGCTAATGCTTTTTATTGCCCTTTGTCTCTTTAATTTACTAAGTAAGGGTTATTTGTACACTTTTTGACGATATCTGATGTTACCTATCTGGACAAAGTGACCTCCATAGCGTCAGCCTCCGTAGCCTAATAGTTGGTAGTAACCCTGCTTGCGAAGCCTGGAGGGTCCGGGTTCGAATCCCGGCGAGGGCAATATTTGTGTATTTATTTATCACAAATATTTGTTTCAATCTATTCTATATATCGTCGCCTGGTACCTACATCACAAGCCTTAATTGAGCTTACCGTGGGACTAGGTTGATTTGTGTAAGATGTCCCAAGTTATTTATTATTTATTTATTTATAGCGTAGTTGGTAGTGACCCTGCCTACGAAGCTGGAGGTTCCGGGTTCGAATCCCGGCGAGGGCAATATTTGTGTATTTATTTATCACAAATATTTGTTTCTTGGTCATGGTTGTCTATGTATTTATTAAGTATATAGATATAGATATCTATCTATGATATTATGTATCGTTGCTTGGTAGCCACATCACAAGCCTTAATTGAGCTTGACTAGGTCGATTGGTGTAAGATATCCCATGACATTTATATTTATTTATTGTCCACTGTGTCGATGGCGTTTATGGCGATATGTTCGTAAGTTTGTATATAACTACAACGCCATGAGACGTAAGCGCCATCGAAAACGTGATCCCTTTGCCCAGATAACATCACATACAAAGAAGTGATGCTCATCAGCAGATTATCATCCGCTGTAGGCTACATCAGATTTGCATAAGGATGTAAATACCCATAATCGCCGAAGCGCCACAGCGCCATCGCCCTTTACCCAGAGAACGTCACAAATAATTATGTATAATATACATAATTATTACCGTATATTTCGAAAACGCTTACGAGTATTTTTAAACCACTCTTATGTCTTACACACTTTAATTCTTTCTCGAAAGCTACCTATCTCTAATAAGTGATGTTTTATAGTTCTTATAATCATATAAACTCTTTTAAAAATGCAACTACATGCCGCTTTATTTAACTGCGACAGAGTTGTAAAACAGACTGGGCAACGGCAACCGTGTAACTTTCTCAATTTCAGCACCTGTAATGAGTGTAGGAATAGTTTTGTGTAACATTACAATGGTGAAGTCGTATTTTAATGAATGGAATTCGGATGCGTATAGTTTTACCGCGGTTTGACAATGGATGATAATTTCAGAATGCCACAACTTCATTAAAATAAAACATTTCCAGCAGACTGTTTACAAAATGCTTCATACCATGATGGTACTAAACAAGTAAACAATTTCATTATAATATAAATATAACATCATCAGCCTATGACAGTCTACTGCTGAACGTAGGCCTCTCCTATTAACTATACGTATAGACGAAAGGAGGTAAATGGCCATAATCGCCACGCTGGGTAAGCGGATGTGCGATCGCATTATTGTGTCCACTACGTTGACGCTGCTGCCCATCATCAATCTTTTATCAAATAATGGTCAGTGACACTTCAATCCCTTAGTCAACTCTTACGATACCCGTGGGAAGACTTGGAGTGGTGATAAATGTATTATTACCGCCGTCACCACGCGGTCCGTCGTATCACAAACAAAACATAAAAAATGTACCAACCTTTTTAACTTACAAAGATCAAAGGTCACCTTGTAAACAAATTAATGCTAAAACACGTAGATCCATATCTAAAAGCCTCAGGGCCCGGAAACGTAAAGGTCCGATTAATAAACCCGGGCGCGTTGTCCCCATTTCCGAACACGGATAACCGGACACGGACAACCGGACAGCCGGACAACCTCGTTAATTTGTCTAATCTCACTGTCAACCAGTGACAATCTGAATACGATACGATACGAAAAGAATACAATTTATGAATACCTACTCATTCTCGATATATAATTTGATTTCCTATTATTTGGAAAAGGACGTAGAGCCAGGAGAATGATTGGTGACAGGACGCTGATGGCTGGGCTATTACACTTCGGCGGAAAGTTGCCAGTCTGTCGGTGTTCTACAGATTGCACTTCCGGGAGTGTGCTCAAGAGCTTCATGAGCTTATCCCGCCATCCCTATTTTACCATCTAGATTCTAGACGCACGGCCGGGTTCCACCCTTACTTGGTAGGTAGATATTCCATTTATTCGTACGAAGCGCTTTGCGTCTTCTTTCCTTATGCGTACTGCCAAGGAGTGGAATTTCCTGCCGGCGTCTATATTTCCGCGTCTATAACCCGTCAACTTACAAGGCAAGGGTAAAGAAGGTGCCTAACCTTCTGGGCAAAGTCACTCCATCGTAGGCCACGTCTCTGCCCTTGGCAAGTGCCCTTGGCAAATAAAAAAAAATAGGATTTTTGCCCAATGCGTGATGCCCTGCCCATTCCCACTTGAGCTTGGCGGTCTTCATACCCACAGGATGGCCATCGGAGCAGAGGCAGACCAAAGAAGAGATGGCAGGACGACATGGACACGTATGACGGGAATTCGAAGGAACTGGCACTTGATAGGGACGATTGGAGGAAGAGAAGAGAGGCTTTTGCCCAGCAGTGAGATACCAAAATAAGCTATATTTTTTTATAAAAATGCTACTCATACCTCAATAAATTAACATTTTTCTACTGCATTTCCAAAATCACTGCATTTTTTAATGAGTAAAATACACTCTCGGTCAATGAATACGGAATTTATGAACGATTTTTTTTTTCATTACATTATGTATAGGTAGAATCTTTTTTAGTTAGCTTGTATTGTCATTTTCCTGAATCTATCATTGAATACAAAAAACATTGAAATTGTCGTTAACAAAAATGCAGAACGTTTAAAAAACACCTAGTTTGTGTAGGTTAACGTTCCATGTTTCTTCGAGTAAATGAAAAATTCAGGGAAATTCCTATACAACCAGGTTATTAAAAACAGTTCCATTTATTCTATAAATATTTTTAAAAATATTTAAAATATATAAATTTCCAGTTCTAAAAAAATACTGAAAATAAAGTACACAACGCTTTAGGGAATTAAATAGAAATTCGCCTGCGAAAACACCCTAAAGCAAAAAACTCGTAAGGGCCAAATGTCAACACAATAATCAAGGCAACATCCTATAGCGAATAAATTAATGCCAAACACAAAACATTTCCGCTTCCGTTTCCGTTGAAATAAAAAAAAACATTAATTTACTTCCAACTGACAAGGGCTAAATGTGCTTTAAATTCCGTAAATAAAACATTAGGTATATTTAGTTGTTTGCACTTAAAGTGCCTTGCATTTATAGTCTGTTTCGTTTGGTGTTTAAAAAAAGGTAAACAATCTTGCAGTATCTTTTTATTGAAAACTACGAGTAGAAAACAAGTTTTAGCAAATATACATAATATAACAAGGAGGTACAGTGATTTACATTGTTTTTGATTCATTAAGTACCTAGTTTGGATTTTTATATGCATTTTTAAATAAAAAGATACTGCAAGATTGTTTACCTTTTTTTAAACACCAAACCAACCAGAGTATAAATGGTAGAAAGGATCAGATGAATCGTATCGAAACACACATGGAAAGCTCTTCTACACAGACCTCCTGACTGACTCCTGACTGTATGTCTGTTGCCATCATGGAGGTATTTATAAAAAACTAGTAATAAAATATTATTTATTTCTTTAAACTTCAGTTGGTAAGACATGACACTACAAAACCACTGTGTCATGGAACTAAAATTACAATAATAAATAAACACATTTATGTAAGTAACATAAATAAAACATTGATTGTTTGAAACTAAAACAATTTACAAACGAAAGGTGGTATTATTTATTGAGTCGTCATTACAAGATTATAGTTTTTGATAAAAGTCCACAAGTCGGTAATACTCATACACGATATACAGGTAAAGTGAAATCTAATTATTTTCTTTACGAGCGACTTTAAAAACGCTTAAACAATTAACGTCTACTTAAACTACAAGAAAACCCACTTAAGATGGTTTATGTCTTTATTTTCCTTAAACCATTTCATGCCGGAATTGCATTAAAAAATGATTAAAAAGTAAATTTAATTAGAACAACATGACTCGCAAAATGTCGGAGATTTGACCCCCAATTTCAGAATAAAACATTCAGTATCTACTATATGTTTGTCTGATGATTTTGATTACTGTACTATTTAATTGCATAACATTATTTTCAACTTGTAACTATTCTTGTTAAATAAATATTTAATTTCAGTCAGCCTCCGTAGCCTAGCAGGGTCACTACCAACTGGGTCGCGTTTTATAAAGTTACAATTTACAATTTCGCTGTTTGCCTCTCTTTCTAGCCAATAAGTGCGTGCGTGAGAGAGGCAAACAGCGAAATTGTAAATTGTAACTTTATAAAACGTGACCCTGTTGGTAGTGACCCTGCCTACGAAGCAGTGGAGGTTTCGGGTTCAAATCCCGGCGAGGGCATTATTTGTATATTATGTATTTATCACAAATATGTGTTCATTGGTCATCGTTGTCTATGTATTTAAGTATCTATATGTATCTATCTATTATATAGTTATATCGTCGCCTGGTACAACAGAAGCCTTAATTGAGCTTACCGTGGGCTGGGGTTAAGTCGATTTGTGTAAGATGTCCAAAAATATTTATTTATTGGTAGGTACCTACAAAAGCTAGTTGTATTTTTAACGAATTTATTTTCAAAACTACAGTTTATGTACATAGATTAAATCTAACTAATCTACTTAACCTAACCTATATCTAAGATTGGCCCTTGTGGCATTGTATCGAGGATGCTGGCAGCATTTCCTCGCTGTATCGCAATACTGATGCGTTGTGCGAGGAAGTCGCCAGCTCTTAGTATTTAATTTTACTTTAAGGTAGGTAGAGGAATGGATGGAAAACGAAATAGCTTTCCAAGTTGCGGAATCCTAAAAGAAAAATTATTAGGTATTTAGATACGTCGTTGGGTAATGGCCCGTAAACTGTGCCTTTGTAGCACAGTAGAGTAATCCGAGTTTTTTGACACAGTAAGAAAAAATTGTACGCTAGACAAGCTCTTTGAAAAACAAGTATGCAGCCCGGCTATTTAGTAGTTAACGATTATTACATACATATTATTATGTACCGTCGAGTCTCGTGTCTTCGCCTAGGATACCTATCTTCGCCTAGTGTGAAAAGTTGAAATGTATAATATAATAGAGCAGACTGTCACGTAGCAAAGTACATGTTTTTCAAAATTGCTATTTAGTCATTTTTTGTGCACCCTATTCTAAAATTAATGCGTAACCTTCAACTTTTTACACTAGGCAAAGATAGATACCCTAGGCGAAGACACAAAACTCGTCGGTATTGCCGTCTTTTTGATAAAGATCTCAGCAGTATGAAAACATTTGCCACTACCCCAACTTTGCCTGTTTTCTGCGAGTGTCATTCGAGTGGCCAATGGATTAAAGTGTCATTTACCATTTATTGAAGATTATTGAACATACTCGTACGACTATCGGCAATCCGCTTGCCCGTGTCTGGCGATTTCGGGCATGACCTTCTAATGCCTGTATAATTGAATATGCAATTATGGACATAATAAAAATCACGCCTCTCCTATTATGCATAATACCTACATATTATTATGTCTATCAGTGAGCTGAAAAGGGGTGATGATTATTATGTTATGACTCATAATATGCAAATTTTAAAACGAAATATTTACATACACGCACAAGTATTTTTATTTATAGGTAGTGTAGGTATTAAGTTAAGTCCTTATATTGTTTGTTTTTATTTTATGTCGTTCTTTAATATTAAATATCGATTTCAAATCACAAGTATTAAATTGTGTAAACTATTATGGCAAATTGTACTTTCAGTTAAGTACTTTAATTTGAAGCGTGAACCTGTGAGTTCGTGAGTATTACCTGTTTAATTTTTTTTGTTACCGTGGAACTATCTCTATAATTGGCTTCCTGGATCCCGTTTAAATTTGATTAAATATTGTTTTTTTAGCCGTTGGTTCTCCAAATATGTAAAAATAAATAAAATAATAGTACATTTCGATGCAAGTGCAAAATATTTTTTTTTCGACGAGGGTAAAATTGGAACCCGAGTGAAACGAGAGCGACAATCACCCGAGTTAAAAAGAAGTTTTTGCACGTGCATCGAACGACTTTTTTCACAACAAGTGCCGTAGAAAGAGAAATTAACGCACGCGAAGTATCCGCAACTTTTCCGCACTAGTTAGGAAAAATAAGTTTTTGAATATATTTTTTTATTGGTAGAAAATGGTTGGCCTTATTCTTGTGGGTGTTTAACATACGTAGGTGTATTTAATTTTCGAAGAAATATTCTTAACGTCTATAGAAGCTTGAATGGAAGAACTTACTTCTCATTGTTAAAACAGAATGCGTGGGTATAGTGTAGACATGGCTTTTCGAGGCACAATCAAGGGCAAAAGTTTCAGGTTATGTTTAACTTCAACCACAAAAAAGAAACATTGGCGTTTTAGTGGTTTATACAGACGACATTATACAAGAGTGAAAAAAAACACCGAAATACCTATTTATAAAGGCGTTCATGAACATTAGTCATAAGTAATTTATAATACAAGGTGAAATTCTAATGGTTGTTCTCCGTTTAAGGGCATGTTCATTATCGTGTTCCGGTTACGAAAAAAGGCAGAAGATTTTTTTATCTCTAAAAAAATATATTGATTTTCTATGGAGCTTCGGTTAATTTGAAAGACCTGCCCCATAGAAAGAATTATAATGTTTTTCACGTGAAACAATTTTTATCTTTTTTTACCTGTTTGGAAAACGATACTGAACAAGCCCTTAAACGGAAAACAACCATTAAAATTTCACCTTGTATAATAAAATATTGAGCATGTTAAAAGTTTATACCATTGTTGGTATAAACTTTAAAGATTATACCAACAATTAAACTCAACTTCCCTTCTTAGCTAATAATTGAGAATATTATACAGGGTGACTTCAAATTGGTGATACGCAATAATAAAACATGCATCTGTTGAAATATGAAAACTCAAGAAAAAAATTGACGCTTCCATACATTTTGGTCAACTTATCATAGCACATTTCTATGAAAGTGTCGGTTTTTTTTCTTGAGTTTTCATATTTGGTCCCATAGCAAAAGTTGTTAAAAATCATTAATAGATTCATATTTAATTATCTTGTAATTACCATTTTTGTACCTCCCTGTATAGATTCGTTCTAAAATAACAGCGTTTTCCTACTATACTGTTATTATATAACTGCGGCCCGCCCCCAGGGCCCTGAACGTAGCAATTAATGCCGTTTTATTGTCAGGCGATTAAAATTGTAGCCAAATTACTTCCCGAGCGAGGCGAGGAGTGCTACGGCTTTTTGTCAAGTTAAAGGTTAAAGTTGAACTTTGGCTGTTAAGTTTTTGCTTTTTCGGAGTAAATGAGTTATAGCATTTTGGTTTTTGTCTTTGCTGTTGTTACAGTGCTAGTATAAAGTAACATATTGTAATAACAGGATTGAGTGGCAAAATATGTCTCTTGTTACGGATAACCAGTTAAATTAAAGTAATATAATTAAACGCATAGATGATGTAGTTTAAATTTATTCAGAAACGTCTCTTAACTTAAGAAGCTGTTAAGTATTGTTTGTCCCTTTCGCTCTTATACTGCCGTGCAATTCCTAAAACACAGTAACTGACAAAAGTCGATTTTGAGATAATAGCAAAAAACAGTTTTAAAGTAATATATTTTCCAAGATTTGATAGTTAATGAGATTTTTTTTATCGCAAAATGAAGTTTTCAATTCATACAATATAATAAATGAAAAAATACATGCTTCTGCATTTTCTAAAATTAAATATGTGGTTTTTTCGAAATTCTGTGTTTGTACTGCGCTTTTAAAAACAGGGGGAAATATAACAATTACTAATTAAGACACAGTAAAATGACCACTTACTGTACAAATTTTGTGTGCTTTATAGAGATAGGCGGCATTTTACAGGTTAAACTGCAGTAAAAGAGACTAGTATACTGTAATTTAACTAGTATTTTGTTTGAATTTTCCTGCTACGAACTTCATTCACCGCAGTAAAATATAGTTTTTTTTAAATAAAGTAATTAAAATACAACAAAACTTTGTAACAGCGTAATATAACTTTATTATTAAGAAATTCAAACGCGCTTATCAAGTTTCATGCCAATGTGAGAAACAGAAGGAAGTAAAAAACGATTTAAAAGTTACTTGGAAAACGCAGAGCAGTTTATTTAGGGATTTGTCGTCAGTAATACAAAAATTAAGGTTTATTACCACATTTTCTTAAGCAATTAAATAACAATCAACTTTAGGTACCATTATCAGTTGTAATCATAGCAAATGGCACATTATATTTAGCATTACATTGATTTCAATGAGTAAGGTCACGGCTGATTATGGCGTAGCACTTCTATGATTAATTTAAATTAATATAATTTCTTACGTATTTGTGTCACTTATAAATCAATAAGTCTTTAGAATACTGTATATTATAATACAGAACCCTATAAAATAATAAATTGTCATTAATTATGATCTATTACTACAATAGTACTGCGCTCCTGGAGTATATTTATGTATGACACAAATGGTGGTTTTGTTATGTATTTTTGGACAAAACTAGGAAACAATAGGCTTCGTTAAAACACCCTGTTAATAAGATGATGAAATGAAACCTCTTTAGTCAAAAGTCATAATTCTAGAACCACCGGCCGGTTTGTGGAGGCCTTTAATAACCTACCTACAGTATTGCCACCGAATCATAATAACATTTAAAAAAAAAAACTACTATTGACGTGGCATGACAGACAGTGTTAAACAAACACCTTGACAGAATATTACATAGGGGATGATCAATTATTTTTTGTTCGGTAAAAGAAAACAAAAAAACATGTTTTTTTTATTTTTAGTGAAAGTTAACTGTTTTGATGTTAATTAACGTCCCTTAAATATCCGAGACTAATTTAATAACACCTGTAACACCACCCTACTAGCGACACCCAACGGCAAGCCATGAAGGCGCGCAAGTACGCGCAATGCAAGCGCTAACACTGCGACGATGCCACGAGCTGCACTACTGCAGTACTGTAGTTCCGCCGTCCGCCGCTAGATGGCCCCGTGGTCGAGTTAGATCGCGCTATCGTTTGTCTCCCTGATAATCATGACCCTCGGCATGCGACCGAGGTTTATTTGAGTAGCAGCAGTAGGGACTACGACCTAGCACGCTTTGTGACCCAACCTTGGTTTGAGCACTAAAGTGTCTAGACCTTAGTACTTCCTCACTAGGTATAGGTACATCTACCCCTACCCAAAGTTAGGTTACCTAGATCTAGTGAGTTTGCCTAAGTTGTGACTAGTAAGCAATAAAACGGGCTATACTGCTACTCCGCGCCTCGTCTTCCTCACCCCCTCGCCTCCCCGTGCTACAGTGGCGCCCTCCGTGAGGCTAGTCTGCGTGACGTCATCGTGGTGCTACGGGATTCTGTGTCATCGTGCTACGGAGCCTGTGACGTCAGTGGCTTGCTACGAGACGTGACGTCATCAACGTGCTACGCCGTTCGCAGAACCGTCGCGCTACGCTACACTACGCAGACGACCTTATTCTAATGAGCGGGAGAAGCGAAAGGAAGAGCAAGGAAGAAGAATCTGCTTCTGAGTCTGAAACCCATGTTCCTGTGGCGAGATTCAGGTGTTATGGCTGTGGTGCTCCCGGTGTGGTCAGATCGCACTGCCCGGCGTGCCATGCCAGTAGGAGTCTGAAACCTCAGCCGAAGATTGGGTTCTACTCTGCATAAAGTCTTGGTTACGTAACTGAACACGAAAACCGAACTTTCCGCCTTAACACTGGACGACACGCTTTTTCCAGCGATGATGTAACAAACAGACTCTGGCTTAGCCACCCATAGTTATTAAGAAATAACGAGAGTGATTGGATCCCGAGACAAAGCGCGCATCCAAACCAACCTCTAACCATATATGTCTCACTTGTCGGGACGCCTGCGTGGACATAGGGGGAGAGTTGTAACACCACCCTACTAGCGACACCCAACGGCAAGCCATGAAGGCGCGCAAGTACGCGCAATGCAAGCGCTAACACTGCGACGATGCCACGAGCTGCACTACTGCAGTACTGTAGTTCCGCCGTCTGCCGCTAGATGGCCCCGTGGTCGAGTTAGATCGCGCTATCGTTTGTCTCCCTGATAATCATGACCCTCGGCATGCGACCGAGGTTTATTTGAGTAGCAGCAGTAGGGACTACGACCTAGCACACTTTGTGACCCAACCTTGGTTTGAGCACTAAAGTGTCTAGACCTTAGTACTTCCTCACTAGGTATAGGTACATCTACCCCTACCCAAAGTTAGGTTGCCTAGATCTAGTGAGTTTGCCTAAGTTGTAACCTGTAAGCAATAAACGGGCTATACTGTTACTCCGCGCCTCTTCTTCTTCACCCCCTCGCCTCCCCGTGCTTCACACCTTATATATTTTATGTAGCAATTCATTAAAGAAATGATTAAGAATTTACTCTTATATTGTATGTTAAGCTTTGAATTTAAACTAAAATAAAGAAATTTGTAAAATGCAATTTCTAATAGCATCTGGTATTACCGTATAAGAAACTTAATCCAACAAGTATGTAGCAATCTTATCGAATCCCAAAATAGGTAAATACAAATTTCCAAATACTCGATTATTGACCGGTATTGGCGGTATTCGTATAATTCATACGTATAATCTACTGCTTACGTTACGATATCTCTATAAGCCCTCTTCAAGGAACGTCCGAGATGGAACTAACTCGAATTTGCCACTTAAAATAAAGGTCTAAATGTAGTTAAAATAGTCCAAACATAAAAATACTGCCTAAACTGCAACTCCTAGGCGTGCTACTGTCCTTTAGTTAGTATTATTGCTATTGAAAGTAATACATCAATACAGCATAATGCGTTGTACTTAATGAACTTGTTACTGCAGTTTAGATGGCAATACGATACTTATTTGAACAGTAGCGTACCGCTGTAAATATCGTTATTTTATACCTACTGCGTCTTAACTAGTAATTATGCTCATTAATCTATAAAACTGGAAACGCAGCACAACACTTTTAGCATAAAAATTGTATACTGTGTTTTAATTTGTTTCTTTATAGACGAGATAGTATGAGTTTACATGCTAAAAATCATGAAAATCTACACCTGTACTGCGTTTTAGTTAGTATCAGCCCAAAAACCGTAGCCGTAGACCATTTTACTGCGCTTTATATTGCATTGTGCAGGAAAAACTAGTCACTTACTGCTTTTGGGATTTCGAGTTTCCATGTTCCAGTTTTCCAAATTAAAAACCGATCGATTGGGATTATGCGTTTTGATTTGCTGATTATAGATCACCAATAAACCAAAAATCGGAAAATTGGCAGTTACTGTGGTTTAGGAATTGCACGGCAGTATAGACATATTGATAAGACCCTTTCATATCAGGGTGTCTGAAAAGGCATAAAATATTGATTATTGAAGTGCTTAATATATATACAAAACATTTTTATCGTAGTGAAAAAAATACCTACTCGTATCCTACAGCGAAAAATAAAAACAGTCTGAAAATAACAACAGTTTCGAAGTAAAAAGAATCATTCGAACTAATAACGGCTATTCGTGAAGTTCAGTCTATTTTATTACTGATTGATATCGCGCGGGCTTCAAAAGAGTCGATAAAATCAGGCGAAGTCCTTTGACAGTGGTAAATAAGATGAGTTTTGTTGGCGCTAGAGACCAGCCAAAATAGAGACCACTCGACAGTACTTAATGTACATTTATTATTATTATTTCCTTTATTTAATTATTTTCTTAGGCTAGGTTATTATAACATGATTATAAAAGTAAAATATTATACAACATACAAAAACAATAACAAATATAAACATTATAAGGACCTAATCTAGGGTGCCGCTGGCAACGGCGCGGGCCCAAGCTACCGGTGGTTAAGGTCGCAGAGAGAGGAACCGACGGACTATCCGCGCCGTTTCCAAGGTTACCGCCTTCTGATCTTATTATTATTTATGTCTTAACATAAAAATATACAGTGACATATATGCAAAATTCCACAAAACAGTTTGTCTGCAAGATCGTGACCGGTTAGTATCTACACTCTTATATTAATTTCATAATATACTTACTTTATGCACATCAACAGCCTACCCACAGACATCATACTGAAAGATCACGCTTGTAAAGGTCACGCTGGAAAAGGATAGCTCAGCTCACTCTTTTAGACGAGATCACCACAAGGTCAGAATTCTGCCTTTGGTTAGCAACTTGTAGTCAAAGAGATACAGAATAATGACACCTGAATTGGTGAAGGAGTAGAAGTAAAAGCCTTTTAAAAAAGGCGAAGATCTCATGGTCTAACGGCTTAATTGAGAATACCACAGGACTAGGTCGATTTGTGTAAAAATATCCCATAGATTTAAAAAAATGCAGCCAGAATTCTTGGCACAAAACCACGAAGGGCTGTGATGTGTGAATGTAGTTTATTGAAATCACCAATGTACTACGAATAACAACTACGTGGGGATTTGGACATAGTAGAATTGCATAGTGCGATTGTCTGTAAAAGTGTAGGTATATCCATTTCGTGAATGAACTCATTCCTGGCTTTGCAGCTTAGTCAATAAAGAAATTGGATACTTCTGAATTGAATGCTAAATAGTACATTATTTGCAGATAACAGAGATTTTTTCCACTACTATTGACAATAACTATTAGAAATGCCTTTGTAAGAATATTTGATACGATTACGATTACACGATTGACCGTCTATTTGTGTTTGTCTTTGGTTTGGTCTTATCAGGGACTGGAATAGTCAGATTGGTGTTGGAAAACCGAAGCTTTATTTAGATTAAAAGTTTAGGAGTCTGGGTTAGATTAAAGTTGGATTTATTGAATTTTAGATAGGGCACTGTAGCATTACACATAAATAACACAGCGTCGGGGATCGCGTAACTACCAAAGCAGATAGAGTTCAAATATCAAACAATTGACACTCAAATTGATCCTAATTAAATTTATTAGTTACGCGGTATTGCACTATCCCCGACGAATTCTTTTTTATCATGTCAATAATTTTTTTCTTTATTAGTTATTTTGTTAAAAAAATAATAGTTTCAATACTGAATACGTCTCAAGGATTTTAAAATAAGAACTCTAAATTAACTTTATTTTATTTAAAAAGTCCTCCTTTTTAAAATGTCCAAGCATAGGTAGGTACCTACGTTTATATCGCACTTATTCTGGCGTAAAACAAAACTGTCGCAATACGAATCTGCCATGGCCCGCCTAAAGGTTAGATTGGTAAGTGACCTAATCCAAAATGTTAGAATTTTTAATTAATCACATCTTACAACTAAAACTGATTAAAAAAATTCGACAATGTCTGGTACATTATAATAAAACATGAATTAACACTTTTTCTAGAATTAGATTTTTTTTTTCACCAATTACCTATTCCTCATTTTAAATTATTATATGTTATTTGAATAAAAGATTGTAATATAAAAAAAAAAACATGAAAAACTCTTAATGATTTTGAACAACTTTTACTATTTATTTATTTATTTATTAAAACAAAAGTTTACATGACATTACAGTAGAACAACAATGCGTCATGAAACTAAAATTATACAATTTAAAAAAATAGAATACAAATACAAAATAGAATATAGAAAAAAAAGAAAAACACATTTATTAAATTAGGCTAGGATTTATTACTATAGGCCGAAATATGAAAATACAAGAACTCAATTGTTGTTCCATAGAAATGGGCTAAGATAGGTCGACCAAAATGTACGGAAGCGTCAATTTGTTTCTTGAGTTTCCATATTTGGTCCCACAGTAAAAGTTGTCGGAAATCCTTAATAGATTCATGTTTTATTATATTGTACCTATTACCATTTTTGTAACACCCTTTTTTAATGTGACGGACGTAGACAACTGCGCTCTCAGCCCACCTGATGGAAAGCAGGAACTGAGGCCCATGGACATAGTAACCAAAAATCGCCTATGCGCTGCCTACCCTGAGGACTTCGATTGATTTCCTCTATCTATGGCAGTAATTACACCGGCTATCTAACCCCCAAACCAAAACACAGCAGTGCAAACACTGCTATTTAGCGGCAGGTTAACGGGTAAGACGGCGGTAGCTATCCGGGCGGACCCTGCACGAGGTCCTACCACCAGCAAAAAGTACCCTGGTACTTTTTGCTTTTGGTAGGACCTTTTAAAAGTACCTTTTAGAAGGGCCCTGATAGCTACGAGATCGCAGTAATGTGTCCAATATGAGGACGCTGCTGCTCATTATCAATATTTTGTCAAATAATGATCAGTGACACTTCAATCCCTTAGTCGACTTTTACGACACCCGCAGGAGGAGTTGGGGTGGTGACAAATGTATTCTTACTGCCGTCACCACACGGCCGCATATCTACGTACACATGGTAAAGTTAATCTGACGAATCGTTCAAAATGTCTCCGTGGAACAAACTGCTGCCATCAGTTCTCATCGAACAATTTACTTCGGATTTAGAAAAATAGAATCTGTCCGGGTGAATGGTGACGCTAAATCTGTAATACTTAATAACTAAGTATTTCGGCAGTTTCTATGTCTTAGCCATTTTAAGGGATTTGTAGAACGTTGTAAGTGTAGGTACAGTGAAGGGCAAAAATATCTATATACTTTTTAACTTCGACCTGTCCGGTATACTTTTGAAAGTGATAATCGTTAATAATGAATTAATGAGTATGAATTGCAATTGTTGAGATAAAATCTACCATTGGTATTACAAAAAAATAGTTTTGATAAATATATATTATTATTTAGTATCCAAAAACACGATTATAAGTAACCTTGTTTTGCGAGGACGTTGATTCATACAATACTGTATCTAGATTTTCCAATATAAATTTTCATGGTCTCTAATAAAATTTATAACATTTTGATTAGACATGAATTGATGTTTAGTTTTGCATTATTAGTTTTATGAAATATGCTTTATAAGTACACTAATTTATCTACTAAACCATGGTATTTGTTCTAACTAAATTCGAATTTATTCAAAAAATATGTATGAAAATGAAAAAAAGTGTTCTACTTATTCCTTAGATGACTCAATTTCCAACTCATATATATAAGTTACATACTTATATATATGATTATTATGTTTGTATCTCTTTTTCATCACGGGCCTATAAATCCCGGTCTTTTGATAGGCTTGCGCGGGGATACAGATCCAACACGTAGAGGCCCTTTGGAGAAATTTGCTGTGTTTTACACCTGCTGCAACCCATTCACGGGCACAAAAATAGATATCCGTGAACCGGTCCCAGCAGGCGTATAGAGAATATTGAGAAGGAATGGAAAAGACTAATGGGCTATGGTGATGGAGGATGGATGGATCAGAAATGGAGCTATAGAAAAGAGGTCCGGACACCTGCCATAACAATGATTTCTTTTGCTATCGAGGCAGGCGGTGACTCGCCGCCGACTAGATGGGCCCCCGTAAATGCCGTCACAAGAGACAGCCAGGGGCAACACCGGTGTAGGCGGCTCAGGAGTGTAGAGAGGTGTACACCGCTTTCTGCGCAGTGGCTTGACAGCCGCTGCACCAACTCGCGACTTATGCAAATTTACACTTCCACCCCTGGAGCATATAGCTCTGACGACTCCTCTCTGGACGGCCAGTTAAGGCAAGCCAGAGCTGAGAGTCCTACGGGTCCCCTTGGGGTTCCACTCCGACCGACGAAGACACGCCGGAGGCGGGGCCCTGACCGACTCTCGGGAGCACTCGGGTCCGTGGGGTCGTTACTCCCCAACAGCTCGCCACAAGCTGCCCTGCGGCCTGATTATTATTATTATTAATATATACTTTAGGTTCTTGGGGCCCCAGCGCACGCAAATTGTTTGCTGAGATCGCGAAACGTCTGGTTGATGTAACTAAAGACCGAAGAGCTGGCGACTTCCTCGCACAACGCATCAGTATTGCGATACAGCGAGGAAATGCCGCCAGCATCCTCGGTACAATGCCACAAGGGCCAATCTTAGATATAGGTTAGTTTTAGGTTAAGTAGATTAGTTAGATTTAATCTATGTACATAAATTGTAGTTTTGAAAATAAATATATAAGTAAAAAAATAATTACATACCGCTTTAATATCATTTTGATTATAAAAAAGTGAACAAATTTACCTCTTCAGTCAAAAATCATGAAACAGCTCCTAGATTGAGGTACATTGTAAAAAAACTAAGAACAAAAATAAAAAAGTACTCCACTTATTCCTTTAGAATTTAAATGATCGTCTGCTATATGTTAAAATACTAGCAGGATTATTTTTAGTTAATCCAATATATTATCGCAAAGATGAGCAATTTCGTAAAATAACTACACCGGAGCCTTAAGTCTGGAACATAAGGTTTAAAATTGTATTTAAAAAAAAAAAAAAATTAAAATTTAAGCTGTTTATTTTAAAGATCAAACAATGTTAGTTTTACACCTTAAACCTAGAGTTAATCTTATATTTATGCCCCTGGCTGTACGTACTAAGCGACGACTTGGTGTATTGCTATTTCGGCAAAATGTTTTTTGACACATTTTACTCCCCAACCAACTTATGGCAGATGATTCACTTGGTATGATAACATTTACCAAATGATTTGCCAACTTTCATTTAGCCGAATTTCCATTTGGCAATTAGGTTAGATTAGGATGAAACAACGATATGCCTAATATACATCTGCGTAACATTAGTTTGCCATGTGATGATTCTGCTAAATGAAACTTGGGAATTATAGTTTGGGAACAATGGGAAGTAATAATATACCAAATTTTTAGTCACGTACTAGTAAAACGCGACGACATAATACAATCATGGTGGAAACGAGTAGGTATCCCGGAAAACTTCGTCTATCCAAACCTATAAAATATATGTATGTATCAAATAATGTTATATTAAAGCTAGTAGACTCTTCAAATAAAAGATTTTTGTAAATAACAATTGTTTTTTGTGCTTCATAAAAATACCTATGTCTCTAAATCAAAGCGGTAAGAAGGCTTCAAAATTGCTAGTACCTAATGTTTTTTTTTATAGAGGTAAGTCAAAATTTTCAATTTTTGTAACTAGTAGGTACTGTAATGTTAGTTGCTGTTAATAAGTAGGTACAATCTCCTAGAGTGCCCCGTATGGTGACGAAAATGACATTTTTCGTTGAGCTATATACCTATATACAGGATGTAATCGATAAGTGTTTACAGGCGATAATTCCGTAAATATGAGAGATATCAGAAAAAAACAATACTGATATCGAAAGTACGTTACCCAACGAGTAAAATTACACTAATAACTTTTTTGAAATAAAATCAGAAATATTTCAAATATTAACTTCAAACCCTTCCATACATTTAGTACGTAACCGTTCATCCAAAGACTAGTTTAATATGAATATTATTTTATTTAAGAATAAATGTTAGATTAATTAAATTACTTCATAAACGGTAGTATTATTATTTAATTACAATGTATTCGTACAAATAACGAATCTCTAACAGTTTTATCTCTTAGGACACCCGACATTCTTTAAAGCTGTAGTCGTCATACTAAATGTATGGGAGCGTTTTAAGTTAGTATTTTTAATATTACATCATCTATTTAGAAAAAAGTTATTAATGTAATTTTACTCGTTGCGTAACGTACTTTCGATATCAGTAATAAGTTTTCTGATATCTCTCATATATACGGAATTATGGCCTGTAAACACTTATCGATTACACCCTGTATATAAAAAGAATATCCAGACAAGTTAATACGACATTTTAATTTTTAAATATGCCCAAGAATATAACCTTTGAAAGTCGGTATACTCGATATGTCTCTATACACGGTGGAATTTAATCGGTGAACAGGAACCCATTTTTCTAATTCAGTAATCGATGGCGGTCACGTTTATGTAGTACTTAAGTGGAACAAAGTTTTTTTTTTAGCATAACAAATTTTTATGTTGAAATTAAACTTTAATTAAAATTTAT
Organism: Thaumatotibia leucotreta; assembly: GCA_025490895.1. Classification (NCBI taxonomy): domain Eukaryota; kingdom Metazoa; phylum Arthropoda; class Insecta; order Lepidoptera; family Tortricidae; genus Thaumatotibia; species Thaumatotibia leucotreta. Next base: position 43,419 of record JALPQI010006849.1, read on the forward strand.
TGTCACCCTACTAATGGTTTAGTCAGAAAAGTTTAATACCTCTTTTCAAACTATCAGCCATGCATCGCTCTTATTTTACATAGGAATAGAATCTATCGCAAAAATTAAAGCATGTGAGTGGTTATTGCTCATTTATGTTTTAAGTTTCTATGGCTGATAGTTTGAAAAGAGGTATTAAACTTTTCAGACTAAACCATTAGCAGGGTGACAATAAATTTAAATTTCAACATAAAAAAATTTTATGCTAAAAAAAACTTGGTTCCACTTAAGTACTACATAAACGTGACCGCCATCGATTACTGAATTAGAAAAATGGGTTCCTGTTCACCGATTAAATTCCATCGTGTATAATACATAGTGACTATTCTGACTATCTATGTATAATATAGAGACATATCGATATTACGAGTATAGATACTTACCTACCTACTCATAGAAAACAGATAATTTGTGATACACAGTAAATAGATGCCTAGATTTAAAAGCTTCGCAATCATGGTCACTATCTACGAAAGACGTCAAAATGTTCCAGAAACATCCAATAAGTTCTTTTTAAAGCTAAAAAGTAGTGAAAAACGTTACTGATTACCGGTTCCAATTTTTCCTTGGGTTTTCAAGCTGCTTTGAAACGTTCCCTCAGTTGCCTCAAAAATGAATTCCAAAGGCGGGTTATTACGTCCCTCGTCCTTTAAAAAGCCTAATCCATCCCTTTTTACAAGGTTTTACACAACTTTTCCGTTAATTAGGAATTTTTAGGCGTCGGCCGTGGCATAAAAATATATATACAGTTTTAGACGGGCCTTATTTCAACGGCACGTGATGTAAATAATATCGTATTCGTGTGTATTTATGGTATGTATAATGAGCTAAATAAGTACGGAGTAAAAGAGATGTAAGATTACATAGACATGTAATTTAGAATAATAACGATAATAGCAATGGAGAGGGTTATTATAGGAGTCTTTCAGTCAGATCATGTTAGAAATGAGGCCATCCGTAGCAGAACCAAAGTAACCGATATAGCTCTCCAAAGCGTTAAATTGAAGTGAAAATGGGCGAGGCACATTGCACGTAGCCACCGATAGCCGTTAGGGTAGAAAGGTTCTCGAGTGGTGGCCACGTACCGTAAGGCACAGCACACAAGATAGACTGATGACCTAGTGAAGGATGCAGGAGTCCGCTGGATGCGGGTGGCGCACAACCGGTCATTGCGGCAATCTTAGTGGAGGCCTATGATCAGCACTGGACTTCTTTACGACAACATTTCTCATTGAGTTTATGAGGAAAAACTGCATGACGACATTTTAAGTAGCTAGGTAGGTAACCTACCTAATCACTGATGAAAGAAATTCTGATTTAGCAACATAAAAGTATGTGCAAGACGTTTAACGGAAGCCATCCAAGTACTACCTTACTATGGCTTCGGTAGGTACATAGATTAGTTACAAACAGATAGTTCACCTCCACACGGCACAACGCTGCGTAAATTGTTAAAGTATGTCATACTCAACGCCCTTAGCCAGAGTCAAGTGGACCGGTCATCGTGGCAATCTTTGGGGCCTATGTTCAGCAGTGGACATCTTTCGACTGATATAATGATGATGATAGTATCTCGCAGGAGAATGGACGCTCAAATGGGCGAGCATCGGGGTGTAAGGCAAGACGTCCATGTTAAATAAATACAAGTGTACGTATAGTTGCGATTTCTAAGAAGGAACTATTGACAGTTAAAGATTGATCCTTATGAGGGTAAGACTCACCATTTTTCCGATGGTCTTAACGTCATATATATAAGGCACTCTTCTAAACTGTCAAATGTTAATTCTTAGACATCGGCGACTATAGTGTAGAACTGTGGAGTAATGAACTGATTGGTCCATGAACTAGTCATTTAATTTTAACACATGAAAAAAAAATACATACCTACATGAAAAAGCAAATAGCTCAGTAACAAAATGTCAAATTTCTAAAATTCTTTAACCCTTTAACAGGCAACACTCAAAAAAATTCTGGGGTCAAGCCTCAAAGCCATTATACAATGTATACCTAGTATGAAAAATTCTGTACAAGAAAAAATAATACAAAAAGCTAGTGCT